>PJEM01004543.1:70148-151160 GCA_004023845.1 Helogale parvula | reverse complement strand
CATGGATATTTTCTTGAGTTTTGGCAAATGATTTTTCTACATCTCTTTAGATTATCATATGGATCTTATCTGTTTTTCGAACGAGATGCTGATTTGTGATTTGTGAAAGTCAAATGCCTTTGCATTCCTGATGTAAAAGCCACTTGGTCAAGATGTTTTATTTTAACATTTTGCTTGATTTGATTTGTCAGTGTTTTACTAAGATCTTGGTATTTATGTTCATGAGTGATATTAGTCTGTAATTTTTTAAAATGTCTTTTCAGGGTTTGATATCAGACTGGTACTAACCGCATACAATGAGGGGAAACTATTCTGTACTCCTCTAATATCTTAAAGAACTTGAGTAGGGTTGGTACTATTTCTTTCTGAAATGTTTGATATAACTTACTAGTGAAACCATCTGAACATAAAGTTTCTTTGTGGAAGATTTTTAGTTGAGAATTTAATTTCCTTTACAAACATAGTGCTGTTAAGTGAAACTACTTACCCCAGTCCTCTGCCCCACTAATTCCGACTAATTGGAGCACTCTTACACTAGACTTTCTGTCTCCTAAGTTCAATGAGAAAACTGTGCTTTCCTGGGGCACCTTCCCCTCCAACATCCCAGTTTCAAAGTCGTGTCCTTTGGAAAGTCCCACCAGCCATCATCCAACGCCACTCCAAAGTGACTTCGTATCCAGTGGGAACAAGTCACCTCTCTTCTTCTCCTCTGCCTCATAAACAAACTCCTTAAAGGACTGACCCATTAGCCACCATGTATGAGACTTGAGCATACTACGTAATAGTCCCTCAGCTAACAACCACAGACATAAAGAGAGGCAGAGAAGCAGAGAGGACAATGAAGAGGGGGCACGGGAAAAGGAGAGAGAGCAGGACTGGGTTTGGGGAAGGAGTGGGGAGGTTAAGTGAGGAGAGAAAGTCTGATGAGGAGGCAAAAATGTCACCAACGTGATGAGAAGAATAGAAACATTTGTAGTCATTGAGTTTTCAAGAAGACATTAACAAGATGCAATCTCTCAAAAAGAGAACTCTTTTAAGTGCCTGGAAAATTTGTGTGCCCTGTCAGTGAGCTTTGTCCTCTGTAGAACACACACACTAGGCTTTAACGCTGATGTTCCCACAACAGGTTTTCCTTCGCAGTTTGCGTGCACTTTTTCCGCAGTTTCTAACAGTTTCAAATGAATTCGTTTGAACCATATAAACTTACGGATATTCAATCACTAATGACCTACAAAAAGAGTCATTACATAAAGTTCAACTTAATACACTAATTCCAGGATTTTATTTTAGGAAATCTCTTTCTTCCTTGACAACAGAAGGTAAATTTATACACATTTTCCACCAATTCAGCCAGAGTAAAACTAGGGCAAAACAGACGCTGGTTTAGTAATCTTGCGCATGTCACATTATGAGAGGTGGTTTCTTTGACTATAAAATGCTGATAAAGTATCTGTTTCACGGGTCATTTTGAGAATATGGAGCGCTTGGCACAGTATCTTACACATGCGCTCATAGTACATGTTAACTGTTACTAACATTATCATTATTATTATTAAGCAGCTTTTCCCTATGAAATATCCTGGAGAAGATGGTTAAAAATGGGTCATACATTCATTTTTCAAGTGTTTTTCAAGGAGAAGGATTTTTTTTTCAAATAAAACAATCTTTAAAAAAGAAGAGTCTTTCCATTTTTATTCCAGTCACTTGCAAATGGGCTCCACTAACCAGATATTTCCTAACCATTCATATATAATTTGTCCCTGAGTTAATTGCTCACAATGTGTGTGCAATGACTATACTATAAAACAAGCTACAGGGTGCACAATGCCTGTTTTCTTCCTCTATTTTATCCCATAAAAGTCATGTGAAAAATATCAACACTACAGTAGAAAAATAGGAATAGAAGAAATCTGTAAGAAACAGCAAATGCAAGTAAACTTTAAAACAAAGTTTCAAATGTGAACATTCAAATGGAAAACATTCTTTGTCTAAGCAATAAAAGTGGCCGACTAAAACACCAGTATAACACGACTTTCACTGGCAAACCAATGTGCTTAAAAAGGGTAATACCTCATATTTGTAAGAACGCAGGAAAGTGGTCATCTACTCTGATGGCAAATCTGCCAATTAATGCAACTTTGATGGATAGCAGTTGTCAATGTATATTGAAGCAATCAATATTCAAACATTTTCACCCCAAAATACCATTAGGAATATACTCTAAAGCAATAATGAGAAATAAGTATAATTGTATTTTTGTACTTATTTTGATTTATAGCAAAAGAAGTTTATCAGCATGTGATAAAATTATGTGAATACAAAATAAACAATAATGTAAATGTCTAACAGTAGAAAACTGGTCATATAAATTATGATAAAGTCTGAAAAGTGAGAATTTAGAAGACTATCTAATAGGCATTAGCAAGGATAAATATTCAGATACTTCTAATCTAACAGTAGAGGATCCTAGGTTTTCTTTAAGTTTATTTATTTTTGAGAGAGAGAGAGAGAGAACACAAGTGGGGGAGGGACAAAGAGAGAGGAAGAGAGAATCTTAAGCAGACTCCATGCTCTCAGTGCAGAGCTGGACGTGAGCCTCCAACCCACAACTGTGAGATCATGACCTGAGCTGAAATCCAGAGTCCTACACTTAACTGACTGAGCCACCCAGGCGCCCCTGGAGGGTCCTACTGTTAAAGTTTGTATACAGTTGTTCACTTGATTAATTCTATCTCTGAGTGGAGGAATTACAGAATGTTTTCGTCTTCCTCATACCTTTCAGCGTTGCATACTAAGCATGTTCTTTAATAACTGAGAAGCTCATGCGCGCACATGTGTTTTGAGACGTGTGCAACCACAGTAAGTGTTCCGGAGGCTTTCGGATTCTTTTTCAGCATAACAGTTGTCTCCGTATAACATCACGGTGCAGCTTCTGTGGCATTTATCTTGCATTAAATACTTGTTAGGAAAGGTGCTTGAAGAGACCAGCAGTCCCGGCACCCACCTCACTGGGAACGGAAACGGTGCCCCTGTAGGGCAGTGCCGTAGATAAATCCAGAAGGTGTCTGCTGGCCTGGGGGAGTCGTTATTAGCTGGCCTATCACTCAGTAGGCCAACAGACTTTCTTCTGGAGAGTCATAGAGTCGGTATCAGAGAGAAACGGAGCGTACACCCAAACGGCCCTTTGTCTAGAAAATAGATGTGAATTAGTTTCATGCAGTAGCTGCATAATCTAGCCCTTCAGAAGGTGTTTTAGTGTCCACTGAATGAATCTCCAGGCACCGAATATCTGCTAAGGATAAAGATCTGTGCCCCTGGTGTGTTTGCAGTTTACGTTATTTCTGACACCGCGTTTCATGGTGTATCACTAAAAACAGAGGGACAGACTGATGACAGAAAACACGCCTCTGGGGGCTGTATGACTCTTCTGACACACAATTTTAATACTTTACATATTTCTACATATTTTACATATGTATTCATTGCTTATTCTAAAAAATATTCAGATTTTCAAGAAGACTGTGCACTTTCATACAATGAGATGATATTTTTGCAAATAATAGGTGATGGAACTCATAACTTCTAATTTCCTTCTGTATAAAATAAGAATAATTTTGCTTATGTTATACAGCAATTGTAAGAATTAAACAATCATATATATATACACACATATATGACTGTAGCATAAAGTTTCAACCAATTTTACAAGAATGATCAGCTCTTTTGAAGTCATTTAATTGGCATTTTTAGCAATAAATTATACTTTCTTATTTTTAAAATTGCCCGAAGAAATACAGTAAAAAGTATCCTCATGCAAAACTTGAGTCTTAATTCAATCATGCTGGTAGAGGAGTGGATTTTCATAAGCTAAGCAGGATGTCTACATATGGTCGTTATGATCATTGAGGGTGGGGGTCTCCCTCTCTCTGTCTCTGTCTCTGTCTCTGTCTCTCTCTCACACACACACACGTGCACATGCACGCATAATCGGGCACCAGTGCCCCCCCCCCAAATATTGTAACACCCGCGTGAGTCCTCCTGTTACCCACGCGCAGTAGGGCACTGGCCCACGCTGTGAGTCCTACAGTGTCAATATTGGTATAAACCTTGGTCTGGAATTCTTTTCATGCATCTAGTAGAGTTTGGAATATCACACAAATTGATTGTTCTCCGTTCAGATTTTGACCTTCGACTGGACCACATGAGAGAAAAGGGACCACGTGCATGATTTTATCTCTTCTTCATCCTGATTTTGTCGTGTGTAAGTAACCACGCAAAAACTTTCAGAATTCAGTCAACCAGTAAGCGTTTATTAAACACCTATTGCAGAAGTTTTCAAACTTTGGCGAGTATTATATTTAATTACAAGGGGAATTTATTCAAAATACAACAGCCTGTATACTGCTTTAGAAACCTCCTATTGCAGCTGCTCTTCGACGTGACTTAAAACATTATCTACCACATCGCACAGTGTTCCCACTGTATTTTCCATAAGAAGGATGTTTCCAAGAATGTTCTGTTTGCTTTCATGAATGAGAAAATCCCCCTTCCCCGTAGGTTGTGATACATAAGGATTACCAAAAGATTGCTAAAAAGAAAATCAGCAGTACCGCATCCTATTGCTTGTAATCATATAGCCAGCTGTCCCTCGGGTAGCATGAGTCAGAAACAGGATCCTGACCCATTTCTTGTAGACAGTGGTTCAGACAAGAAGTCCAGTGGGAAGCACAGACTCGCATCGTTTGTGACAGTGCTGTTTGCTCAAGCACGGTGGGGCTGGAGGTGGGGAAAGAGGAGGGCTGAAGGACCGGCACAGAGATTTGCGCTTCCGCCTTCATTACCACAAATGATGCCAGCCCCCGCAGGGAACCCGTGTCCCGTAGTCACACTGCCGCACATTTGAATAAGGGAGCTTTCATTCAACAACAAAAAAAATCATGGTTCCGTTTTTTAAAGTTCCATTTAATAATAAGGCATAAAATAGGACAATTGCTTCGAGAAATTTATGGTGCATTTTTATGATTATTACTTTTGCAGCCTACTAGTACTCTTTGATTCATGAGGCAATTGCTAAAGTGGAAAAGAAAGTTGTCATTGTTTCCAGTTACTGTGAATGGGATTATATGTAACAATTAAATAGTAGAATCGAGTGTCAGAATAAAAAGGAATAGCTATTATTAGTTCCCAAAGCTCTTTCTGTGTATTTTCCATCGTAACCAATAGCTGAGATGAACATAACTCTACCACCGGCCATTTGCACGTAGTACAGGGTTATGCCTCTGAGTTTGCAGTGGCTCCCTGCACTGACTCACGTATGACGGATGCACATTTTGAGGCTCGAATCCGTTTTAGTTGGGTTGTTTCTATTTTGACTAAAAAGCATTTATATGAAATATATGGTCATATACTAATAATTCTTGGTGATGTATTTTAGGGTGATGTAGATTTTATTCAAGTAGAATATACGCTTCCCACAACATGTAGAATATTTGCATATAGTGAATTTTTAATTTTTTAAGAGCAAGACATAACGACCAACCCAATGTTCTAGTGTTTCCTCCACTGTCTGAAAAACCTCATGAAATCTCCTTGCTGGTCCAGACCAAGGTAGTTGCAAAGCATTCTTTTAATCCTTGTCAGTCTTTGCCATTTCTTCCTAAAATAATCAGAGACATGAAAATAAATGTCCCACACTCTGTTTCTTTAAAACAATTAGTATATGATACAAATTCTAGAAACTAAACCTTTTTACCCATCTACACATGTCACCTTACAGAGGAAGAGTACAATTGTGTGTTCCTGTGTGTAATTGTGTGTGAGTGTGTGTGCGCCTGCGTGTGGGTACGTGTGAGTGTGTGTGTTTGTGTGGATGTGCCTACCTGCGTAAGTGTCTGTGTATATATGTGTATGTGTGAGACAGAGGGAGGGGAGAGAAGGAGGTAGGAGAAAAAATCATCTGCTTTGAAGTGACCTTTAACTTGAAAACTGATGGGACCTAATACATATTCAATTCGTATATCCACGGACAAGTTCTTCAAAAGCCAAGTTCAGAGGCTCCCACAGCCCGTGATGTGATCTCGTGGCCTCCTTCAGCTTCCGCAACACTGGGCACCATCATTCCTTTCGGTCATGACCTTGTCGTGAATTCATTGGTGAACTGTCTGAAAAAAAAAAATACTCCCTCCAGAACAGGTGCAGACAGAGAAAGGAGAAAATGGCAATGCAACCTTTTCTTTCTTTCTTTTCTGGTCTTTTTCCCCTTGCTTTCATATTCGAACACCCATCACCCTCTGCAAAGGAAAACTTCTGCAATAAGTACGTTTTTGAGTCCTGAGATAATATAGTGATCCAAAACCTTACTGAATATGCATCAGGTTGAGTCACCACTGATGCTGGTTCGTGGCATAAATCATCCCCTCCACACAGTAAGAGAAGTTTGGTATTATTTACCTGACATTGGTTCACCATACACAGGATACTTCAGTAGGCCTAGTCAAGTGCATTACTGTCTTCTTATTTAGCTACGTATGTTTATATTGAAGAGTCTCACTCTTAGTAAGTAAAAGTCCAAAGACAGATAGGAAACAAAAACCTATCTACAGTTAAAACATTTGGTACATGGGGGAGCCTGACTGGCTCACTTGGGTTAAGCATCTGACTCTAGATTTTGGCTCAGGTCATGATCTCAAGGTTCATGAGTTCGGGCCCCAACTCGGGCTCTATGCTGACAGTGTAGAGCCTGCTTGGGATTCTCCCTTTCCCCCTCTCCCTGGCCCTCCCAAGCTCACTCTCTCTCTAAGTAAATAAATAAACATTAAAAAAATTAAAAAATAAACAAAATACTTAGTACCAATTTCAAATATTTTTCTTGATTTTTATTTTACATTTTTTATTTCAACTACTCATAGTTATTGAATTAGAAGACAGAGTGTATTTATATATTACTCCAGGCCTAAGTAATTTTTTTAAGTTTATTTATTTAGAGAGAGAGTACGCAAGCAGGGAAAGGACAGAGGGAGAGGGAAAGAGAGAGGATCCCAAGCAGGGTCTATGCTGTCAGCATGGAGCCCAACGCAGGGCTTGATCCCATGAACCGCGAGATTATGACCTGAGCCAAAACCAAGAGTCAGTCACTCAACCAAACAGACACCTCCAGGCCTATATAAAATTTCAACTTCAAAGTTAAAAGTGAAAGCAAACAACTCAGATGCAAATCCTGTAGGTATAAATTCCTGGTCTCGTGCCTGCTGTAGAGCTGCAGACTGAGGGTCTTCCACTTTTCCCCGGTGGCTTTCGTTCCTTACTCACGTTAAATGCTTGATTATACATTAGCTCCTTTTCCAAATTTTACTGTCAATGTTCTTATATCACACTTGACTAATGCAATGCTAACATTTCATTGAGTATTGTTTGTTGTTGAGTATCATTGGATAGGATTTACAAAAGTTCATTTGCTAAATTTACATATTTTATGCAAATTCCTTTTGCAATAGTAAGAAAAATATTTAAATAAGAAGTAATAGTCTAAAGCAAATGTAAGAATAGTGAGGCTATAAAAGGAGGGATCAAATAAGCATGTTTTCTCCATGCTTTGTCCCTTTGTCCTAAAGGAGAAAGTCAGTGAAAGGGATTGATTTTTGTTTTTAACTCACATGGAGGATAGCCTATGAGAGAGAACTTGACATTAAAAGTGATTGATAAGCTTATCTTTAAAACCTGAAGTGAAGGATAATTTCAAATAGCTCCATGGAATTGAAATGGATTATGGATTGCACCTAGTTCTGACAGTCTAAATTCCCTAGTTAGCACTGAAAGAGCTTTGCAGCTCATGTGATCTAAAATGAGGATGACCAAATATTTGGCATTTATAATAGGATTCCCTGAGAAGTGAAAGAATGACCCACTTAATAATTATACAGAGCTACTAGGCGTAAGGGTGGATTGTTTCCATCTGAGCTACCTGAGGTATCCCCTTCCAGTTGCAGAATATATTTCTCTTCGGATGTAAATTACAATGATCCAAATAAAATGCTTAATTAAGATAAAGAAAATACAAGGGACCAAGAATATCCAAAACGATATTGAAAAAGAAGAACAAAGTTGGAGGGCTCACTTTTTGACTTCAAACAGACTACAGGAGTCACAATTGTGTGATCCTGGCATAAAGGTAGCCACATACTCCAATGGAATAGATTCTCAAGAGGCCATGAATAAATACTTACATTTCTGGTTACATAGTTTCAACAAGGGTGCCAAGATAATTCAATGGGAAAGCAATAGTCTGGTCAAGAAATGGTACTGAAACAAATGGGACATCCACATGTCAATAATGAACTATGACCTCTGCCTCAGACCACAGTAAAAACTTAACTCAAAGTAGACCAAAGATCTAAATGTAAGAGCTAGAACTAAAATACACACACACACACACACACACACACACAGAAATACACAAAAGCAAAAACAAACAACTTGTAAAAGAAAATTTTTAAAAGAAGGTAAATTTTTGTGACGTTGGATTCATTTCTTAGATATGACATCCAAAGCATAAGCAACAAAATAAAAATAGATTAATTAGACTTCATAAAAATGTAACAATGTTTGTGTGTCAAAAACTACTATCAAGAAAATGAAAAGGCAACTCATAAATGGAATCAAATATTCATAAGTCCCATAAGGGATATTTTATCCACATTGTAACTTCTTACAATTCAATAATAAGAAGACACCTCAATTTTTTTAACAAAATGGACAAATGATTCGAATATACAGTTTTCAAAGAAAGTATACAAATGGTCAATAAACATCTGAAAAAAATACTTAGCGTCACTATTTGTTGGAGAAATGCAAATCGAAAACACAGTGAGCTCCAACTTTATACCCAGTAGATGAAAACGCAGGCGTACCCGGTAGGTGTTGTAGGTTTGAATCCAGATAACCACTGTAAAGCAATTATCACAATGGAACAAGTAAAATGAAGTTTTTGGTTTCCCAGTCCATAGAAAAGTTATGTTTACACTATAATGTAATCTATTAAGTGTGCTAATGGCCTCATATCTAAATAAAAGAAAAAGTGCATATACTTCAGCTTAAAAATACTTTATTGATGGGGCTCCTGGATGGCTCAGTCGGCTGGCTGACTGACTCTTGATTTCAGATCAGGTCATGATTTCATGGGTTATGGGATTGAGCCCCACGTTGGGCTCTGTGCTGACAATGCGGAGCCTGATTAGGATTCTCTCTTTCCCTCTCTCTCTGCCCCCCCTCACTCACATGCATACTCTTTTTCTCAAAATAAATAAACTTTAAAAACAAATAAAAATAAAAATACTTTATTGCTAAAAAAAGGATAACCATCATCTGAGTTTCAGTGAGTCATAATCACTCGACATGGGTCACCATAACAAATATAATAATGGAAAATATTGTGAGAATTACCAAAATGAGACACAAAGTGAGCAAAAGCTGTTGGAAAAATAGCACTGATAGACTTGACACAGTGTTACAGTTTATTTAAAAAAATTACAATATCTTCAAAGCAGAATAAAGTGAAATGCAAGGCCACACGGTATGCCTGTAACAAATAAGACAGGAAGAAATGTTAGCAGGGATGTCCAAGAAATGGAACCCTTCACGCCTTGCTGTTGGGAATGTAAAATGGTGCTGCCATCTTGAAACCCACTTTGCAATTCTTCAAAAAAATTAAACGTAGGGTTACCATACGACCCAGAAATTTCTACCCATAGGCACATACCCAAGATAATTGAAAACACATGTGTACACAAAAATGTGTACATGAATTTCAAAACAGCATCACCTGTTATAGCAAAAATGTACAAACAACTCAAATATCTGTCAAATAATGAATGAACAGAATGTAGGGTATATTCATACAGTGAAATATTATTTGACAATAGAAAGAATAAAGTACTGGGACATACCGTAGCATGAATGATCCTTAAAAATGCTGTGCTGAGTGAAAGAAACCAGGCACAACAGACTACATATTGTGTGAATCTGTTGATGTGAAATATCCAGAACAGGTATCATCCACAGGGACAGAAAGTAGATTTGTGCTAATCAGGGGCTAGCTAGAACAGGTGGGGAATGGACACTCACTACTAATGGTATGTAGTTTCTTTTTGAGGTGATGGAATATTCTGGAAATAGATAGTAATTGTATTAGTTTGCTAAGGCGGCCATAAAACAGTACCACAGACTGAGGGGCTGAGACAACAGAAATTTATTTTCTCCATGGTTCTGGAGGCTGGAAGTCTGAGACCAAGGTATCAGCAGATTAGTGTCGCCTGAGGCCCTTGACCTTGGTTGTGTAGACTGCCACCTTCTCCCCGTGTCTTCCCATGTCCTTCCTCTGTGCCTGTCTGTGTCCTAACCTCCTCCGCTTACAACGACAGCCAGTCACATTGGGCCAGGGCCCACCTAACCATCTCATTTTAGTGTAACCACCTCTTAAAGACTCCGTTTTAATACATGGCCTTTATTGTGTTGAGGTGTGTTCCCTCTAAACCTACTTTGGTGAGGATTTTTATCATGAATGGATGTTTCGTTTGTCCAACGCTTTTTTGCCTCAGTTGAAAGGATCATATGGTTCTTATCCTTTCTTTTATTAATGTGCTGTAGCACATTGACTGATTTGCAAATACGGAGCTAATCTTGCCATCCAGGAATAAATCCCACTTGTTGATGGTAAATTATTCTTTTAATGTGTTGTTGGATGCAGTTTGATAGCATTTTGTTGAGGATTTTTGTATCTATGTTCATTAGAAACTTTGGCTTGTTCATTAGACACCACTTTTTTAGTGGTTTGGTATCAGGCCTCATAGAATGAGTTTTGAAATTTTCTTTCCTTTTCTATTTTTTTTAATAGTCTGAGAAGAATAGGTATTAACTCCTCTTGAAATGTTTGGTAGAATTTGCCTGTGAAGCCATGTGGTGCTGGATTTTCACTTTTTGGGAGTTTTTTGATGACTGATGCAATTCCTTTGCTGGTTACTGGTCTGTTCAATTTTTCTATTTCTTCCTATTTTCAGCTTTGGTGATTTATAAGTCTCTAGGAATTTGTCAATTTCTTCTAGGGTGTCCAATTTGTTAGCATAATGATTATCATAATATTCTCTTGTAAGTGTTTGTTTTTCTGTGGTGTTGATTGTTATTTCTTCTCTTTTACTACTGATTTTATTTATTTGGTTCCACTCTCTTTTCTTTTTAATAAGTCTGGCTAGAGCTTTATCAATTTTGTTGATCTTTTCAAAGAATCAGCTCCTGGTTTCATTGATCTGTTCTATTGCATTTTTAGTTTCTATAGCATTTAATTCTGCTCTACTGTTTATTCGTTCCTTCTTTCTGCTGCCTTTAGTCTTCATTTGTTTTTGTTTTTCATTTTGTAACTACTTTAGGTGTAAAGTTAGGTTATTTATTTGAGATTTTTCTTGCTTCTCAAGGTAGGACTGTATTACTATAAACTTCCATGTTTGACCGCTTTTGCTGCATCCTAAAGGGTTTTTCCCTTGTAAGTTAATGACTTCTTTTGTCTTGCTTCTTTTAAGATTTTTTTTCTTCATCTCTATCATTTGCAAATCTAATCACTATATGTCTAGGCGTTGGCCTGCTTTGGTTTATTTTGGTGAGAGTTCTCTGTACCTGAGAATCTGTTTCCTTCCCCAGACTATGGAAGCTTTCAGCTATTATTTCTTCAAATAAATTTTCTGCCGTCTTTTCTCTCTTCTTCTTCTGGGACTCCTATAACCTGAAGGTTATTAATTTTCATGGACTCCCTGAGTTCCCTAAATCTATTCTCATGTTGCATAATTCTTCTTTCTCTCTTGTTTTCAACTTCATTCTTTTCTATTCTTCCAGCCTGCTGTTCATTGCATCAAGCACATTTCTAGTCTTGTTCAGTGCATTCTTTATCTCTGATTGATTCCTTTTTAACTATTTTATCTTTGTGGTAAGGATTTCCCTGATGTCATACATTTTTTTCTCTAGTGCAATGAGTACCCTTAGATTGTTGCTATAAATTCTCCATCAGGCATGTTGCTTATTTCTTTTTCTTTCGTTTGGTATAAATTCCTGTCTTCTCATTCTGTTGTATTTCTTGCCACCCTGACCACAGGCCTTTGCACCTTCAGCATTGTTTTTAAGAGTTAGGCATATTGATTAATCCTGATCTTTCTAGCTAATGCCTGATATTTTACTGCATGAATATTATAACACATTTTATCCTTTCATTCCCAATTGAAGGATGTTGCAATAGACATTCTCATATATATTTACTTGGGTCTATTTGCAAAAGTTTTTTTCAGGAAGAAATACCCAGCTGACTTTAAAATAAAGAGATTGACCTGGATTATCCAGCCAAGCCCAATGTCATCACAAAGGTACTTCCATGGGGAAGATGCAGAAGAATCAGATTCGGAGATGGGATCCTAAGCAGGAACACAACAGCCACTGCTGGTCCCGAAGCTGGAGAAAGCGTCTGAGGCCAGAATCGTAGCTGAGATCTAGGAGCTTGAAAGGCCAAGAAAGCTCCGCCCCGGAGCTGGCAGAGGCACAGCCCACTGACACCGTCCTTCTAGCCCGTGAGGCCGCCCTGAACTTCTGACCTCTGGAACTATAAGATAAGTTGTGTTTTTTAATACACTGAATTTGTGGCACATTGTTACAGAAGCAGAAGGAAATCAGTGCAATCTATAGGTATTCCTTACATGCCATGAATAATAAACTGTTCTTTAATACAGAAAGAGCAAATACATCTTCTTATCTGCTGCTTGCTTAAAATTTATAAAACCATTTGAATTTTATATGTTCAGTATTTTTAAATATGTCCTTTTCAGGTGCCTGAATGGTTCAATCAGTTAAGCATCTGACTTTTGGTTTGGGCTCAGCTCATGATCTGACAGTTCATGGGTTCAAGTCCCACGTCAGGCTCTGTGCTGACAGCATGGAGCCTGCTTTGGATTCTCTCTCTCTTTCTCTTTCTCTCTGCACCTTCCCCATCCACTCTCTCTCTCTCTCTCTCTCAAAATAAATAAATAAACATTAATAAATAAATAAATAAATAAAATCCTTGTCATCGTTTTCTGCCACAAAACTGTCGGGATCCTGTATATTTTTACTTTAATGGAGTTAATGAATTTTTTTACTTACAGGGTTTAATCATAAATTGCTGTTAGGTACTTACGGCTGAGTCTTACCTCCTTTGTATTGACTTCTCTGTCCTCTTCCTGCTTATCAGCCCCTTGCTTAAAATTAACTTTATGATATTAATTAGTAAGATACCATAACAATGATGCCTTCGCTAAGTGCAAAAGCTTAAAATCTCCACAATTATATAGTTTACCCTTCTGCCCTTCTGTGGCTTTATTTTGCATTACATTTCTGTTTTGCTCAGTGCAAGTAATTGGATTTATTTGAGTGCCTTTTCTCCCTATATTGAATCCTCTATTCAATAAATGTGTTAAGGGAAACTGTTTCACCAATTCCTTTTTTTTTAATATTTATCTATTTTTCAGAGAGAAAGCACAAGCAAGGGAGGGGCCGAGAGAGGGAGACACAGAATCCAGAGCAGGCTCCGGGCTCTGAGCTGTCAGCTCAGAGCCTGACAAGGGGCCTGAACCCACAAACCATGAGAGCATGACCTGAGCTGAATTCAGATACTTAACCACTTAGGTGCCCTCTACCAATTCTTTAAAAAATAATAACAATAAAATTATATTTCTTATATGAAAATAAATTCTCAGAGATACAAATATTAACTTTTAAAAATAAATCGACAAAGTTTTAAAAGAAAACGTTTATCTATAACCAAGAAGGAGGGGAACTCTGAGCTGGGCATAAATATGCATACCATAAGTAAAATATACAGAACTGTAATTATCCAAACAGTTCAGCTTAAAAATATGATAAAGTCTTAAGAAAAATACAGATTGCCCAAAACGGCAATGTAGTTTTTAGGCAAATAGCTAATGGTCTTATTTTAAATTTAATAAGAAAGGAAAAACAAACCAGTGGGGAAAAGGGCCCTGGATGTGATTAAGATTTCACACACACACACACACACACACATGCACGCACAATCTATCCAGTCAAGTTTTATAGATAAAGCATGAAATTTGCACTCTACATTATGTTTGAAATAGCAGGGTAGGAAGGTGGAGGTTTGTAAGCGACAGAAGATACCCTAACGTCTGTTTACCCTCTTCCCTTCTCCGCCGTGGCCAGAGGTGCAGCAGGGTTTGGGGGTTCTCACTGAGAGGTAACTTTCTTTTGCTACTTCGATGTTACGGCAACAAGGCCCACGCCTGAACCAGCCCGGGCTGCAGAACCGGCACGGCTTTGAAGATGGCTGAAATGGTGGTGTAGGTTCCGTATCATTTTGTTTGCACTCCAGTTATCAGAATCCAGAACAAGCTACCGAGAAACAGAAGAGGCACAAAGAACACACACCAAAAGATAATCCTCGGGGGTCAATGGGTCCAGCTCTCCAGTGTTTTCTAGCTACTCGGGTTGTGCCCTCAGAATTCTCACCCTCTTGGGAGGAGCCTGAAGGACTAGGGAGTGTGGCCCTTCGTCTTGCTGCCCTTGAAGGAATCATGTCCATGCAGGAGTCACCTCAAAACCAAAAGTTCTGCTGACAATAATTACGAATATTTCCGAGCCACGTTGCATCCCTTCCTGTGGTATGAGGTCTTCTGCAGGCTTGGCCCCGGCCCAGACCACATCTTCACCTGCCCTGTGCGTCAGCGATGGCCCACAGGGACGACAGGGGGACAGTGTCTGCAGGAAGCAGCTGAGTGAGCGGGTCTATGGGACCAGCGTGGCTCACGACCAAGCCCAAGACCTGTCCCGTAGGAGCGAAAGCTCCCAGGGGAGACCCCAAGCTCCCTGCATGCCTGCATGTGGAAAGCCTCTACTCACTGCCCTCCTCTACCTCCGAAGGAGGTCCTTCTGTTTTCCCCCGAATGGAGGAGGGCAACTAAATTTCATCCCTTAGTAGCACAGAGCAGTGCTCCGCTCGGCTAGGCACCATATCTTTGCTGATTGAAGTGTGGATTGAGCGTCAGCCACAGAGATGAATATCCCAGGACCATTTTGCAATTTCAACAACAGCCACCAATTCTGTTTTTGCCCCGTAATTATAATTTCCTTGTGGACATAATCACCCCTCAGACACTTCCTCTTTATTACATGAGCACATTCCAAGAAAAATTTTTACCGCAGAAGCTGGCTGGAAATGTGACTTGAATGTAGGTATTCTCTTGGTTGAATATGAGTCCGCAGGCCTGATGTGTAAAAACTAATGACGAACTGAAGGAAATCGTGATTGTTTTCTGTGAGGAGCTATCAAGGCTCTGTCCCAGCCACTTTCTAGATCCTTTGTACGAATGGATGTCTGTAGTTTACAAGCACTAGATTTATAAGCAAGGATACTGAGTATTAACTATGGAATTCTATTGTTTATTCCTAAATCAGCGCCCATAGAGCGTTGAAATAGTTTTCACATTTTGCTGCCCTTGAATTGACAATGTTGTTCACAGCTCTGTGAAAACATGGCACTTTCTGACATTTGTAGAAATAGCAATTACCCATAGTAAGAAACAAAAAGGCCCTAGTCAACCTGTCTTACTTTAACTGTGTCCAATGACATGATCAAAATTGCCTCAGAAACACAGTGACTCAAGTGAATAACTATTAACGTAATAAACCCGAGGGAGAAAATCCATCTTCGCTGAACCGAGTAGGAGCCAAACCCTGGGCCAGCACCACCGCGACTAAGCAGAGCATCCATCTGCCTTAAAACGAGACAAAACCAACCAAAATGAAGGTTTTCAGCATTTTAACTTATTTCTCCAACATGTCCGCTCCTGAGACCGATCGTAACGTGTATCATGTGGCCCTGGGGCTGGGGAAACAGCCCTGGTGTGGTGGTCGGGGGGCAGCGTGCTCTCCCTCCCTGCAGGTGCCGAGAGCCAGGGCTCGCTACCCGAACGTTAAAGCTGTCGGCCCGAGTCCCGAGGTTCAGGCCCCACTGCTGGTCTACAAGGCGGCTCTGGCCATTTGGTGCCTATTCCAACCCGCCCTCCTCATCTGCAGGCGGGCTCAACATAGTCCCCTCTCATTCATTCTTCTAACCTGAGAAAGGCATTAAAACATTCCCCAACCTTACAGGTACATTGCTAAAAGAGTATTGTTCAACGTTAATAAAAGCAAAAATATATATGAGAGAAATCACTGCCGCACTGACACATTGATGGCTACCGAGTTTAGCGCCCTTGCAGACCTTGCAGTTCTGAAAACAGAGTCTAATTCAATACTTTTAAAGCTTCAGAATCTACTATCAATAGTGCTTCACTTAATCTGTTTACCTCCAGCATTCTCTCTTTTTCTCCCTCTTTTTTAACAAAATGCTGTGCCAAAGGCTTGTGCAAAGGTTCATTGCCACCAGCAGGTTTCAGTGCGTCGGACATTTCTCCAGGACACTCTCCGTCTTGTAGGTCAGAACTGGACACTGTGCCCATTTCTATACAGAAGAATGAGACCCCTTTGGATGAGAATTTCCCACCATTGTGTCTAGTTTGCATCACGCGCCGCAAAAAGGTTGCAGGCGTATCAACATGTGGACGCTCTCCATCTTCAGGACCGGAGAGCTAAGACCTCCTGCTGCTGAGGACAGATCACAGCCCTGTCTGTGGACCCCAGTGCTCTACGTAATTCTTATTTTTCTAGAAGGGATTGGGGTAGTTCCGGAAGGACTGCATTATACTTCTCAGCACCGTTGCGGTGCTGTGGTCCTTGTGCAGATGTCCCCGAATGTTATGGGCAGGATGTTCGTGTCCTCCACAAGTCTTGTTTTGAAGCCCAACCCCCAAGGGGATGATGGTGTTAGGAGGTGGGGCCCTTGGGAGGGCATGGCAGGATTCGTGCCCACACGGGACATAGCAGGATGTCATCTGTGAACCGGAAACCAGGCCCTCAGCAGACGGGGACCCTGTTGGTGCCCCGATAATGGACTTCTGGCCTCCAGCACGGCGAGGAGTAAATGTCTGCTCCTGATGAGCCGCCCAGTCTGTGGCCTGGTGGTCGGGCAGCTCCGAATGGACGGGCAGAAATGAGGGGCTCTATTCTAAGGCACGTGGCAGTGGCGCTGGCTGAGCACTCAGAGCCGGGGACCCTGGCAGGAGCTCCTTCGGTTGCCAGAGCGTATGTCCCATCCTGGGTGCAGCTCACACTCGGTGCCTGTCTGATACGCGGCGCGCGGGCCACGCTCATCGCCTGAGCTGGGGACACTGTCAGAAGGGCCTCCCAGGCTTCCGAGCTCTGCATGGGCTCCCCTGAGGCCTCTGCTGCCCCTGGGGGGCAGCTTCCTTCTGTCTCAGGGCTGTTCGTCAGGAGAGCACTTTCCAGTAAGTGCCTGCAGAGCCAGCCCTCTGCCCCGGGGTCTGTTTGTCGGGGAGCCGGGCCTCAGACAGGACTTACCCCCCAGGTAGGTGATCCGGTCACATCCCGTGTCACAGAGATTCTTAAGCCCGATCAGTGTTGAGCTCACAAAGGAGAATGCGAAGTGAACTTGAGGTAAGCAACAGCGTCTGACATTTTCCTAAAAACTAATTGGTGTCATTGCTAACATAGTTAACCTGCATGGCCTTAACCAACGCATTTCAGTCACAATATTAAAGACATTTGGGGCGCCTGGGTGGCTTAGTCGATTGAGCGTCCGACTTTGGTTCAGGTCATGATCTCACAGTTGGTGAGGTTGAGCCCCACATTGGGCTCTGTGCTGACAGCTCAGTCTGGAGCCTGCTTGGGATTCTGTGTCTCCTGCCCTCTTTGTCCTTACCACCCCCCCAAATCCCCCACTCACACTCTGTCTCTCTCTCTCTCTCTCTCTCAAAAATAAGCATTAAAAAAAGGCATTTACACTGGGTCAATTGGGCATCCATATGGGAGAAAAGCCCTGAATCCTTCACATCATACACAAAAGCCTACTTTCGGTGGATGAAGTATCTAAATGTTAAAAAGTTTTTAGAAGATAAAATAGAAGGTTACTTTTATGACTTAGGGATAAAGAAATATTTAAATGTATTTTTTTAATTTTTAAATTTCATTTAAATCCAAGTTAGTCAACATACGCTATAGCAATGATTTCAGGAATAGAATTTAGTGATTCATCAAATTACCTATAACACCCAGTGCTCATCCCAAACAAGTGTCCTCCTTAATGCCCATCCCCCATTTAGCCCATCCCCCCGTCCACTTCCCCTCCAACAGCCCTCAGTTTGTTCTCTGAATTTAAGTCTCTTTTGGTTTGTCTCTCTCTCTGTTTTTATCTTATTTTTGCTTCCCTTCCCCTATGTTCATCTGTTTTGTTTTTTAAATTCCGCATATGAGTGAAATCCTATGATATTCTATGAATTCTCTGTGGGTTTTCATTCATCTGCAGTGCTACCAGACTGAATGACCATAAATGTATGAGTCTGCTTCTGGACTCCCTATTCTGTTCCATTAGTGTATCAATGCATCAAAGTCAACTTGCATTTTCTTACTATGTCTCTTTATACCTGTTTCCCCACTTTGTTCTTCTTCAAGAAAGCCTTGGCTATGTTTGACCCTTTACACTTCTCTGTAAATTTTAGGATAAATGTCAACTTCCCCATGATTCTACTTCTTTACAAGCTATGTTTACAAATTGAAATATACTATGTTTCCATTATGGAGTCTTTATTATTCTAAAAATTTGAAAACACTCAAAATCATATGGTTTATTTATATATAGCTATAAATCAGAAAGGGGTTAATGCAACACATATGGAACATATTGTTGACCTGTAGGAAACTTTGAAAACTACCCAGTAACACTAGAATAATAGGATAGATGAGAATAAACAATCTTATCTATGTACAACAATATGAGTCAAACAAATACACTTTCTCATGAAAAAAGTCAGACCCGAAAGAGTAAATAGTGCATAATATTACATAAGGGATAAAAAAGGACAAAACTAATCTATGTGGTTAGAGGTCAGAATAGCAGGCATCCTAGGTAACAAGACTAGGGACTTGCAGAATGTTCTGTTTCTTCCGTGAGTTCCAGTTTCATGAGTTTGTTAAGTCTATCAAACTGTATTGAGCCACATAATTATGAACTTTCAGTTTTTATGTGCATATATTATTTTAATAAAAAGCTCTTTTATAGTAAAAAAAAAAAAAAGACCTTTAGCAACAAGGAGTCAGCAATCATCCAGCCTTGCGAGAACGATTATGATCATAATTTAGGTCTGGAGACCATGCCAAGTTTTATTGTTCCTACTCCTCTCGGGCATTATCAGCCTCGAAGGGCTGGAATTTGGAAACATCACCCCACTTTTGCCAGATGGGGTGATGACGGGACAGGGTAGGGTGGCTTGTCAGGGGGTGTTGGTAGGGGCACACCACGGCGATGGCACAGGCAAGCTCACAGGTGTCGCCCGGCATCCCTGTTCTGCCTGCCAAGGCAGCCACTAGCCACATTGGCTGGAGCCCGCGCGGTGCGCCCGTCCAAATCCAGATTTTATGGAAGACGTAGTGCACACATGGAAAAGTGAGACCTCTCAGTTGTTCTGTCTTGGCGGCCACTTGCTGGAATGCTATGCTCTGGATGTATTGGGTTAAATACGCCCCGTGGTTAATTGCAACTCTGTGTCCTTTTCCCGTTCTTCCACGTGGCTAAAAGGAAATTTCTGGTTACTTACATGGCCCTCATTTGCAGCTCCACTCTTGTTTGCATGGACGGCCCCATGCTGCGTACATGTCTCTCTATTGTGCCCCAAGGACATTTATCTCCTGCTTACCACACGCGCACACATTCACACACACACACACACACACACACGCACACACACACCTCTTCAGCATTTAGTCTCCCAAAAGAAAAACATACGTATTTTGTGCCTTCTTCTGTCTGCAATTTCAGGTGCCTAACCCCTGGTATATTTAATTTGTCTACAGTTAGAACTGGAATGTTCCTCTTAGTCTTACCAAAAAGACATCTTTGTAATCAGTCAGTCCTGTTACCGTTGTTAGGATAATGTAATTTGGCATAATCACATGCAATTAAGATTTGGTATTTTCAAGGGTTTTCCCCCCCTTAGATGAAACAATTGCGAAGAACACATCAAATAACCCTCAAAATTTACATTTAACAGAAAGTCCAGACCTACTGTTTTTTCCCCTCATTGAATTGGTGTCTGCAGTGCTAGGACTTAGAAGGATAAAGCAGTCGTGTAGATTTGGGGCATCATTTTTTTAATTGATGGAAACAGTTACCAGGTTTATGTAAAATAGCATCCTCTTAACAGATGACAGTGGAGGACAGAAAGAAAATGAAACAAAGCAAAATAAAATACAAAACAGGCCAAAAGGAGTTTTAATTGCCTTAGCCACTAACAAACGAGTAGTCGAATATTTGAGCTGCTACATGATTGTATTGAAGGATTTAAATTTGAATTCCGTATACTTGCTGAATAAATTTTCTCGCCGTGTCCCCTGTCACCAGCATTCTGAGGTCCCAGCTTGCAGCATGCTGGGGACATTGTCTGGCTTAATGATGGCGAGGCTTGTCAAAGAAGGTGACCCCTTCACTCTGGCAGTCCAACGACACTGGCTTAATTCGGCTCTCTAAATTTTCCTGGGTGGTGAATTTCAGTGTGTCCTGTGTAACAGCTTCCTTTCGAGAAGTCATTGTTGCCATTGGATTTGGGGGGTATTTTCTTTTTTGTTTCCATTCTCACAGCTACTCAATTGATGCTCAAAAGTACATGATTAATGAGACTGTTAGCTACACAATAAAATTTGAAAAGAATAACCACAAACCACTTAACTAAAATAAATAAGACTTTTTGGTTAATTAACAGTGACGTACTAAGGTCATATGCTTGTCCAATTCCCAAATCACCCTTTATTTTCATCTGGCTTAAAATTCTTTTCACCTGTTTGATTTATTACTAAGGAAATTTAACACGCACACGCATGTGCATGCACTTGCACACACACACACACTTCTTGGGAACTCATAATTTGGGATTTATGGCCACTCAGTAAAATATTTATGTATCCAGTTACTATGTCAGTGCAATTTAAAAGTCCAACCATACCCTTTCCTTATAAAAAATACCCATCCATGTAGAATCAAAAGACGTATTTTATTTGTTCTAACAGTTTAACTAGTTGTGTGTTATTCTGGACCCCCGGATCTTCCCAGCACCCCCAAGAGCCTCGTCGCTGGAGGCAGTGGACGCAGGGAGCGCATGATCAATTGCTTATGTTCTACGTGAACAGCAGGTTCTTTTCCTGTGAATCTGGTGGGAATTAAAAACCAAGTGAAAACAATTATAAGGAAATATTACACTGTCCCCTATAGTCAACACAAACTGCCCGAACACTTTCATCCCTTTGTGTGTGTGATTCTGTCGCCCCACGCGTTTACCCAGCGTAGGGAGCAGTTCAGAAATACCGGGGAAGGGCCAAGTTCACTCCTACCCCTGCGCCGTGTTCATCACCGAGAGGAGCCCTCACCGGGTGCCTCGGTGTATCGCAGGCTCATGGGTAAACAGGAGGGGCTAACCGTGGACCTCCAGATTATAGAGAGATTGCGTGTTGATGATTTCTCATCTTGCTTGGCTTTTACTAATATTCAACAAAACCCTATTTAATTGTCTTCATCTGGAACTGTGATGGCGCCGGCCTCCTGCCTGCGTCCGTGAATTACCGAAGCTCAAGGCAGCTCCGATTCTTGCTAGATGCTTTATGTATGTAGCTATTGCCATCATCAGTAATTTCCCACATCCATTTTCTCATTTA
The DNA here is from genome assembly GCA_004023845.1 of Helogale parvula. Classification (NCBI taxonomy): domain Eukaryota; kingdom Metazoa; phylum Chordata; class Mammalia; order Carnivora; family Herpestidae; genus Helogale; species Helogale parvula. Next base: position 129,305 of record PJEM01004543.1, on the reverse strand, counting down.
ACACATTTGACCAATAATAAATAAAATTACAACCTGATGCAAGTACTCATTATATATATATATATATATAATGTGTTGGTTAACCACTTTGTTTATTCAAGACACTGGTTGGACCAGATATTTGGTAATTCAGAAGGCATAAGGAGCCTCTGATTCTGATGTCTGTAGACCCCAAATAATGTGCTGGTTTGTTAAATGAACTATCACTTTTTTTCCCTTCTTCCTTCAGACATATAAAAAAAGGGAAATTGCCTAGGATATAATTGACCAGAGCATTTGGTTTTCCTAACAGGTATGTTCTTTTGGTGTAGCCCAATATAAAGAAACTAATGTTTATTATATTGTTTATGAAATTATCGTTCCATCTTGAACTTTCTAAGTGTGTTCAAAAAAATTGTATTTTCTTACCTGAATCATTAGGAAAATTTAGGACTAGGAAAACAATGTATGAGAATGTTGACCATTGCATGGATTCATGTTTCATTATGTCTGTTCCAAATCAAAGTGTTATCAAACTCAACTATTCAATGAGTTGCTCTCCAATTATAAAATATCTTCTAATTAGTCCTTATCTTTTAAAGAAATTATAACCTTATTGATCATCGTGAGGTTTCTCTTTTAAAGAAAACAAAAATCTTTCAAAGAACATTGTCTTCCTTCACTATCCCTCATAGGTTTCAAAGAAATTCTAAATAAATTTCCGTGTACTTGTTTTCCATTCTATTTCCCTCTTTCCCACCCAGCTTTTGAAGTCTCAAATTTTCATGGGTGGTCAAAGTAAATTAAAATCTTATTTTTATTTGTTTACAATTAAATCATCCAAATGAGAGCTATTTGATGTTTAGAAAACCTCATAAGCCTCTTAGAGATGTCTTTCTTTGAAGAAGGAAGTTTTCTTTTGCCAAGCATGAACCAAATTCAAATGCCAAGAGCTTTTAAATTCAGTTTGAAACTCATAAGGACACTAGAATGAATTCTACTTTGAAAATGTATTTATTTACCCTTCAAATGAAGATGACTTGACAGCGAGATATTTGGCCATTTTCTTTTGAATGGAGATGGTATTATATCCTTTCCTACTAATTATCAGAAAGATGTGGGTCCAGAAAAGAAAAATAGAAATAGATGCTGTGATATTTTTCAAACATTGAAAGACAAAATCTCTGTTACTTCCTTAAGCGAAACATTCAATTCTGCTTTAGTTTTACTTCTCTCTGCTTCTGCATTATCTGTGTCTGCGAGATCGAAACCCAGAAGGGCAAAGTCGGACAAAAGTAGGGAAATGGAAAAGGCTCCTCATAACCCAATCTACCTTTTATTTTAACATGAAGTAGAGGAAAACATACAAGACCAAGATATTAGAGGAATTCTAACACAAATTATTTTATATCAATACGTTTTCAGTCGTTTTTATGTATTCATTCATTTCTAATGTAAAGTCCACAAACTGTAACATTACCTGGAATGCATACAATCCGGTGGGTTTTAATATAGTCAGAGAGTTGTGTCACCACTGCCACTAACTCCAGAATATTTTCATCCCGAGAAAGAAGCTGCACACCCATTGGTAGTTACCCCCCACTCCCCACTTCTTCCAGTGCCTGGCAATCCGTGATTGACTTTCGAGTTCTGGGGACCTACCTACTCTGGATATTACGTGTAAACAGAATCATACAGTACGTAACTATTCGTGTCCGTCTTCTCTCCCTCAGCAGTGTTTTCAAGGCTCATCCACGAAGAAGCTTGTATCTGCACTCCATCCCTTCTTGTGGCTGAACACTATTCCATTATATGGATACACTACGTTCTGTTTTTCCATTCGTCCATTGACAGCTGTTGGCATTGTCTTCTCGTTTTGGCTGCTCTGACTAATGCTCCAGTGAACACACACTCACGTTTTCGTACGTACAGATTCTCATTCCTGGGTAGGCATCTAGGGACAGAACTGTTGGGTCCTGTTGTGACTCTCTGTTTAACATATTGTTCAACTGCCAGAATGTTTTCAAGGATAGTTATTATCGAAGAGTTTAATGCCCCGTGGCCATGGTATATCCTCCCAAACATATTGGCCATATTTCGTTCATACATTCTATAGCCAAGCCCTTCATGTTAATATTTTGGACCCTGTAGTCTAGCTTTTTAAATGTTATTGATATCAGCAGTTTTAAAAAGAAAGTATTTTCTTGAATTAGATTGATTGTAAAAATTATTTTTATTTTCTGAGATAGTAATAGGGGAGGTGATTTTCAGAAACTATGGTGACTATGACTACATTATTCATATTCATTTGTCTAACAAATACCATAAAGTTTTATTCCCAACAAACTGTTTCTCTAGAACTACACATGCTTTTGCAAAACTATCTTCTTGGCAACAATTGCACGTGAGTTATTTCAATATAATCATTCATTCAGGATAAACCAATAAAAAATTCAGCCCATTTTCCATAATGAGCACAACCCATGAGGACCATAAAGAAGTGTGTGTCAAGAAATTAGCGTTGTGTCATTGACAGCAATGTGAAATAGCACGTAACTAATGGAACAAGTGACATGAAACTAATGAAATACCGAGGAGAATTAATATGATGTCCGTCCTGTTTCTAAAAGCATTTAGGGAGAAAAAAGGCCCAAACTCTAATGGATCATACAGGGTGATTATCTCCAGCTTGTAATTTTAAAACAATCATTGATCATGTGTGAGTGATTTGCTAAAAGCCATGCCTTCCCTGGAGTTAAGAACCTCTCTGACTGCGGTGACTTTGAAATATAGGACATGTCAGCTGCCACTTATGCTAATTTCAGAGCACAAAGTGCCCGGCGTGGATTGCTGGGTGCCCACCAGCGTCCGTCCGCACTGCATCACACCGTCCTTTACCAGCCTTGGTTCTGATTGCTGGCTTAACAAGAAACATTAGGTCTCTGGCTTCCGCCTCCCCCCCCCCAACTCCTTCTCCCTGTTTGTTAGTCTCTCTCTCTAACTCTCACTTTCCAAACGTGTCATTGTAAAATTAATGTATTAACATCTCAGAAGAAATAGCTACAATTTCATGTGTTCTTTGATAAAAATCACTTTTGCACCATGACTCTGTAAGAATGAATAGTTTGGTAAGTGAATAGGCAGGCGGAGACTACGTAGAAGACGCTTTGAGGAGCCTCTAAATGCAGAAAGCCTTGGCTCTGGCTCCTTCATGATTTGAAGACCTAACAGATCTTTTTCTCCTATATAGGTATCTTTTATCTTTCTCCTATATATTTTTTCTCATATATATATATATATATTTCTTTTTAACATTTATTTAAATTCAAGTTAGCATACAGCGTAGTATTGGTTTCCATAGTAGAACCCAGTGATTTATCACTTATCTTACAATCATGAATTTTTCTAATTAAAAAGTTTTGGGGTGTCTGGGTGACTCAGTTGGTTGATATCTGGCTTCAGCTCAGGTCATGATCTCACGGTTCATGGGTTCAAGCCCCGGGTCAGGCTCTGTGCTGACAGCTCAGAGCTTGGAGTCTGCTTCAGATTCTGTGTCTCTGTCTCTCCCTACCCTTCCCCTGATCACACTCTGTCTCGGTCTCTCAAAAATGAATAAACATTACAAATAGAAACATTCTATTATCCTCACGTGGAAAAGACTAACACTTACTTATTTATCTACCTACGTTGACTTTTCTCCTTTTCCTCATTTTGTGTGGTTCTGCTTTTGCTCAGAAAAATGCCTCTATGGTTGTTTTATGTCTGGGAAGTGTGTTTGTGACTACCGTGGCACACGGAAGCTGAGTCTTTCTCCCCTTCCCAGGTCTGTGTCACTTCTGCTTGCTCCTCCCACGTCCAGCCAGGGTTCCCCAGCACCCAGCAATCTGCCTGATGGAGCACTGATGACCAGAAATACCCGGCAGGAAGTCCCTCGAGGACTGAGGTCCGCGGGAGCACTCTCATTCTGCGGCTGAGGAAGCGGCGGCCCGCAGAGGCTGACACACCTGTGAGCAGGCGAGGGCAGCAACAAAGCATGCGTGTTTTGAGTTCCAGGCCACGGCTCTTTATATGAACTGTCTGTCAGGTTCAGGAACGCCTGAAGCTTACAGTAATATTTGGCAGGATAATGTTACTTTTTCTAGACTAGTATCTATATATGATCATGATGAGCACGTAAAAAGGCACAATCCCGCAAATCCACAACCCGTTACTGCGAGTGAGATAGAAATACAGGAACGTATCAAAGAACAGAGTGTCACACTGAGTTCCTGGGGAGCCCCGGGAAAGAAGAGCAAAAGCGAAACTTCGACGAATAAAGGAAAATAAACCGAACAGGAGAGTAAATATTGGACATGGAATTTTCAATGAAACTTAAATGTAACCACGGCGGCCGAGCGAAATGAGGGTAGTTCCTTTCCCATGTCATCGCAGTCCAGGGCCAGCTGGACACGGGGTGGCCCCTGAAGCTCCCTGTGCGAACCCGCCTCCCATTGCCGGGCGTTGTCCGCAGAGCGGAGGACATGGGGCAGCAAGAACGCCTCCAGCAAGGGGACCAGGGCTGGGCACACTCATTTAGCACTTAATTCTCTAGGTCATAATTAATAAATGGTCTTAGTTAATTGAACTTGTTAAAGTTGCTCTATGTTGGGGGGATGAAGGCGACACAATATCAATATTCCATGAAAGCAGATCTGATTGCTAAAAACCATTAATGTGGGTTATAAGCAGAACTCACAATCTTCTGTCCTATGGATGCGGTGTTAAACTATGCTTACGTCTCTCCTCCCCTGCTGGTAGTGGTGGTCACAAGAGAATCCAAAGAGACAGTGGATGCTGTTCTTCTCCCGGGAAATTAGTGCTGCCATTGACACAGGAAGGGCTCCTGAAGTGTTTAGTTGGCCTGGGTTGGGGGGGAGGTGGTGATGAGCCCAGTCTGTGGCCGTTACCATGCATGGGATGTTTCTTTCCGGACCTCTCCTCAATAAACATACCTGTATCCTGGAAAAGCCCAATCTCGAGATCTCCGCCCAATATCACATTCCAAAGAAACCATATTCTAAAATCAACACCCTTGAAAAATGATATATTTACCTTCGATCTTCCTAATGTGGTGAATCAGGGGATGACATAGTCATTCACACATCCAAAATTTCCAAAATTATTCTTCAGACACCTCTCACCTTCCCCCATGTTTCACACTTGGGAGCAAAATTTAACAGCAGCTGTTAAAATTCTCCCCCTGCCTCCTCTGGTTTCTTAGCTTAAAAACTGTATGTTTTCTTGCCCCCCCAACCCTGCACCCCTGCCCTCACACTGCTCACAACGGCTCCCGCTCTGACAGGTGACCCCTCATCTCTCCGGTGTCTGGGAACTGTCTTCTGCACTTACAGAGATTTTCTCATGAGCACAGCTGTGCTGGCAATGTGTCCACTCTGCCCCCCTGCCATATTCTTTTTCCCCAAGGAAACTATCAGTGTAACATTTTCTCTCAGAAAGTTGGGTAAGAAGGAGACAGAAGATGGCGTTACTTGGGATACCTGTGACTCCCCTGGAGTGGCCCATGTTCCCTGTCCTTCTCCTTCCCCTACTGCTTGGGCGCTGGGCTGTGGACACTCCTGGGGATTAGAGACCATGGACCGGCCGCTGTCGTGGCGAAGTTCTGGGAGCAAACCTCCTCGCCCCTGTTCCCTCCCCCTGTGTTCTCATGCTGCCCCTTTCACCAGCTCACTAGGAGTTCAGACAATACTGGTTTCGTTTTGCTCCTGGATTGCTGCATGGCCCTTCCTGTCAAACGTCTCCAGATCGTTGTGACTAGCAGACAACCCCTAGAACCACAGCAAGGCTCAGCCCCCCGCGGACCAGCTTGCACTGCAGAGTGGGGAAAGCCTGTCCCCCACTTCCCTCCTCTGTCTGAGAAGAACTTGAATTTGTAAAGCAATCAGCTGCCTATAACTTTTGTATTAATAACTAATTTCCCAATTGTGACTTCATGAAATAATTTATTAGATGTGCTCAATTGAGGGAAGTTATGTAGTGCCTAAGTTTCATTTTTGATCTGGTATCTCTAGCCCTTGACTATACATTCTCCCCAAAAGTGCCATTAACATACCATGGTAGTCAGCCTGGTTCTTTTCTGCTTTGGATGGTATTTTTTAGGGATCATAAAACCTATGGTCACATGTGCCCAGATCTGCCCCCAAATTACCCTCTTGTATGATTGTTGGCAAATAACCCAACTCCAGTGATGTTGCTTCTACGTAGGATGAAGTCTACTCATTTGGAACTTAATCACTGACCTATTACGTTGATTAAGATGTCTAATTTCTGAACTAAAATGAGCAAACTTCTGAAATTTATAAGAGATTTCAGTGAACCGCACGACTAGAAAGTCTGGTCACGGCACAAGTCGGGGAAGAATTCAAAGCCTTCTGCTCAAAGAGTGTGGCGGAATATGTGTGTGGGTAAAGCACGCTGTGGTCGTGTTTGTATCGTTAAGTCTTGAGGTGGAGTTTCTCCTGGGGGTTCTTCCCCTTTTTGTTAGTTTTAAGTAATGTACACTTATAATTTTCAAGTTACTTGTTGTGCCCGGATTAGTCCATAAAGTATATAGTATATGCATTAGTCCACGGTGTCATCTCTCATAGTTTCATCATGTGCTGGATCAGTTTTCGTCGACTGCTCCTTGGACATGCACGTGTGATGGTGAGATTATTCCTTGTCCTTATTTCATTCAGATCATTTTAACATTCTCTCTTCCAAAATGTCATTGGACATGACATTTCCTCGTGTTTCCCTGATGTCTGTTTCTAAGCAGAGTGAGAAAAGGTGGATTTTCCAATGTGGGAACTTCACTCCTCCTTAGTGCCTGCCATGCAAAAAGTGTGGCGTTCTGCTTGGGAAAGTGGTGGGTTAATAGTGTGAAAAGGTAAACTGAGGCACATTCATTTTTTTTTCCTCAGGAGTTTGAGCATCAATTTAAAACGGGCAAAGCCTGGGCACCTGGGGGGCTCAGTCGGTTGAGTGTCCGATTAGGCTCAGGTCATGATCCTGCAGTTTGTGGATTTGAGCCCCACGTTGGGCTCTGTGCTGATAGCTCAGAGCCTGGAGCCTGCTTCGGATTCTGTGTCTCCCTCTCTCCCTGCCCCTCCCCCACTCACACTCTGTCTCTCTCTCTCAAAACTTAATGAACATATAAAATATTCCTTAATGGGCCGTGCCTATATTTAAGAGTCTCTTAGGGGTTTGCTTTCCTCTCTGCTTGAAACTATTTTTCCCCTTCCCCTCCCCATGGTCTTCTGTTAAGTTTCTCAAGATCCACCTAGGAGTGAAAACATACGACATCTGTCCTTCTTCGCCTGACCTATTTCACTCCGCATAACACCCTCCAGTTCCATCCACATTGTTGCAAATGGCAGGGTTTCGTTCTTTCTCGTTGCCAAGTGGTGTTCCATTGTATGTATAAACCACATCTTCTTTATCCATTCATCTCGTATGTGGAACTTGAGAAACTTAACAGAAGACTATGGGGGAAGGGAAGGGGGGGAAATAGTCTCAAATGGAGAGGGAGGGAGACAAACCATAAGAGACTCCTAAATACAGAGAACAAACTGAGGGTTGATGGGGGGGAAGGGTGGAGGGAAGTGGGTGATGGGTACTGAGGAGGGCACTTGTTGGAATGAGCACTGGGTATTGTATATAAGTGATGAATCACGGGAATCCACCCCAAAAACCAAGAGCACACTGTATCTACACTGTATGTTAGCTAACTTGACAATAAATTATATATATTTTTTAAATAAAAAATGAAAAACTTTAAAATGAACAGTGCTGACCCAAAGGTGATTAGGAGCATTCCACAGACAAGCTAGCGGCAAGGTTTTTATACCAAAGGTGCTGAAACAAAGAGATTATTTGCTTGGCTATGACTGAAGCAGTTACTTTACTTGGGAAAGCTGCTGGGGATTCATTGTTCCTGGGCCTTACCTTCTTGATGCATTGACTGGCTTGGGCTGTGGCTTGCTCACATGGGCCACCAAGGCGTTAAAGCCACTCCAGCCTAATGGCCTCCTAGCTAATTACTTTAACGTAGGCATAGGAGTAGTAATAGCAGTCAGAATGATCACAACAAAATGACCTCCGTAAGCTGAGTCCCACTTACTGGCCCAGTGAAGTGACCCAGGAAGTGACTCTCACCATTGGAAAGAGTCCAAGCCGTGCCTTTCTGTTTGTAAATTACATGATGGGTTATTTCGCGTTCACTCGCTTTCTCTCTCTCTTCCTCTCTCTCCCCACTTGATGGGGAAACTGCCCAAACTTCATCTTGGAGAAGTAGCAGAACATTCATTCTGAGATTGCATAACTGATCTTTATTTCACTATTCCGGTTTCCCATGGAATGTTAGCAGGTGGTTTTGGTGAGAAATTTTCCAAAGATTCAGTAGCACAGGGGAACAAGCAACTGCTAACTTCTGATAAGCAAGAGCACACATTCCAGAACCTGTGACTGGTCACTCACCTGGAAAATTAAACAGAGTATTCCCTTTTCTCAGTCTCACTGGACATTGCTGAGTTTTCACTTTGCACTAGATGAAGAGATGATGGAATTGCCCTTCCTGGAGGTATAATCCACTTCCTGGAAGAAGTGAGTCAGAAAGAGATTTGATTGGGTCAACGTATCTGTAGTCAGAGCTAAGCGCCTGTTGAACGAGATGTTGGTCTGCATGGTGGTAGTTTATGGAACGGGAGGACTGCACTGGGCCTTGGGAAAGTTGGGGAGGAGGAGATAGTGGAAACTTGTGGGCTCTGAGACCTAACACTGACTCCAGGTCACTTTGTAGGACGTGCCGGCCCAGAGGATGGAGCTGAGCGCTAAGTGTGCCTGGGAACCTGGTACGGAGGAGACCATCCAGGACGTTTACAGAATCCTCATCCAATGGGGCCAGTTCTTGCAATTGCCATAGTGGGTGGTATGCAATCTTGATAAAACCAGCAGGTAAACTGAAGACTTTGAACCTCTTTAACTTTCTAGTTGAAATCCTGGAAATGGGTAACTTCTCTGAGCCTCAGCTTTTCTATCTGTAAAATGTAGATAATTCTAGTAAGCCAATAACATTCTTGTTATTATGAGGTGGGTAAATACACAAATGGGCACCTACTGGCAGGTCTGGCATTTGATAATTGTTAGCTTAGCCTGAACACGCCCTGGCCAGTGAGGTTATTCTTTGGACCAGGTGGCATGACCAGCATTTTGACATCTTACACATGAGGATGACTCCCCATTCTGGAACTCTGATGAACCTGCAGAGTTCACCAATTAGAATCTGTCTCAAAGCTCCACGCTATTTTCAATGGTCTGCTTTTGAGGCCATTGCAAATCAGAAGTTCTCCAGAAGTTTGTTTTCCTAAGGAGAGTCATGGATTGGAAATGAGGAGTGGGAAGCAAGAGGGGTTCAGCAGCAGTTCTGAGCCCAGCGGTGGCTCCTCACTGCCAGGGGACCAGCTGGACGGCGGTGTCGCCCAGCTCCTGCAGGTCTCTGACGGATGACTCTTCAGCTTAGTCAAAAGTCCAAAATGATTTGGCAATCAGAGAATAATCGTAACCCTCGAAGCGCTCATTTGGGCAGCTCTAACGGGACAGCACAGGCTGCATGGCTGACCCACAGCAGACGCCTCTTCTGCTCAGTCAGGAGGCTGGAGTCAGGGCTCCAGCAGAGTTGGTGTCTGGTGAGATCCTGCCTCCCGGTTCACTGACCGCGTCTTCTCCTGTGTGCTCACGTGCTACGAGGCGCAGGGGCTCCCGGTCTCCTGCCCAAGGACACCCCTCCCGTCATGGGGGTTCCGCCTTCATGACTTCATCACCTCCCTAAGGGCCGATCTCCTGAGACCATCACACTGGGGGTCAGGTTTCGAGATATGAATTTGCGGAGACCCACACATTCAGTCTGTAGCACGTGGTAAGGATGAGATGGGCAGGACCCAGAGCTCGGCAGACGCCTGGCAGGTGATGGCAGCTGAAAGCTGTAGCTTTGTCGTTACTGCTCTTGGAGTGCGGCTCCATCCAGCTGTCCGGTCCAGTGGCCTGGCTCCGTGGCCCTGGCAGTCTCTGGAACCCACGCCCCGTCCAGGTCTTCGAGTCGTGGGCCCCCTCGGCACACAGCAGCCTGTCTCAGCTGCGTGCAAACTGGACTCCCTCACGTGAAACCACACGCTCCAATACTTGGCTTTTTTTTTTTCAAGTTTTTAAAAATATTTATTTATTTTTGAGAGAGAGCCAGAGCCAGAGCATGAGCAGGGGAGGGGCAGCGAGAGGACACACAAAATCCAAAGCAGGTTCCAGGCTCTGAGCTGTCAGCACAGAGCCCCACATGGGGCTCAAACCCATGAACCTAAAGATCATGACCTGAGCCGAAGTCAAAGCTCAACTGACTGAGCCCCCCAGGCGCCCCTTGAGGGACCTACTATTGTTTTCTACTACTGACAGGGCTTTAACATCCTTCTCTTCCATGTTGTCAGCTCTCTGTACTCAGACTCCCATGAGGCCTTTTTTCCTTTTTCCAGAACATACGACATTTACTGGTATCCCACTATTATTCATAGAGGTAAGAAATCAGCAGACACAACTCTCCATTTATTACCCTTTATAGGAAAACTTGCTATGATGAGACTCTGCAAGTATAAAAACAATAAAAAGGATGAAAATGTAAACAGTTATTGCTTTATGATCGGCTACATTGACAGTTCCAAGCAGAAAGGAAAGAATACATCCCGTATTTTTCTTCCCTTCTCCTACCCCTCTGGCTCACACATTTCTGCCCCTGGATTAGTTCAGTCCTACGAGGCTGTACTCACAGATCAAAAGAGAAATGGGCAAAATGAGAGCACCATTGTAAGTTCTTAATAAATATACCTTTCTTGCACTTGAAAGACAAAACGGTTTTCAGAAATGAAGCCCTTCTTAATTTATAAGTGTTACTACATTAACCTTTTTTGACCTGTGTAAGAAAATGCTATATTTGTGTTTTTAAAGTCCTTACTTGGAAAAACATTAAGTTAAGAACACTCCATTCTTTTCTCCAAAATTTATTCTTGAACATTTTCTCATCTAGTGTGGGTACATGAAATCTGAGTGGGACACCTGTCTTTAAAGTTGCATAAATTAGATCAAAATGAAGATGAAAAAGTAGCAGGGGATCTTTGGGGATAATCTTATCCAAAGTTACATGGAGTCCTTCTTTGCTCTAAAAGACTTTTCTCTGATAAACACTTTAACTACTTTAAATTATCGGAGCAGACAGAAGAAAACAACGTGACATTGGCAGAGGACGGTACAAAGTGCCACTGGATCACAGAAGTGGCGAGTGGACGGGGCGCCTGGGCGGCTCGGTCGGTTAAGCATCCGACTCTTGATTTCAGCTCAGATCATGATCTCACGATCTGAGATCAAGCCCTACACGGCGCTCTGTGCTGACGGCATGGAGCTGGCTTGGGATTCTCTCTCTTTCTCTCTCTGCCCCTCCCCTGCTTCTGTTCTCTAAATAAATAAATAAATAACTGTTATGTTACATCATAACATAACCAAAACATGGAGGTAATGATCTCTGGCATGAGAAAGAGATAAATTACTGTGGTCGATACACAGGAGGAGACAATGCTTCTCCCCAGGAAGGGTCTTCAGAAATTCCCTGGCCATTTACCCCACGATACACCCGGAAGCCTGGGGGGAAGGGGAGGCCCTGAGATCAGTCCTCTGAAACAGAACTTCATTCAGTCTTCTGGTGGTAGGTTAATTGGATGAATGGATCACCTGAGCATTTACAAAAGTGTTTTGGATAATTTTTGCTAAGTTTTGAGGTGCTCATCTCAGATGATTGCATAGCTCTTCAGAATACTCTTTCTGGGTACTCGCTTATTAAAATTTCATTATTATAAGGAAAGATGTAGAAGTTACATGTTTCAAGGCATTTTGTCTTTATATCGAGTCCAAAATAGGAATTTTTTTCTCCTTTTTTTCTTTTGGTTTTGCTAAGTCCCTTCCCTAAACAACGTCCTCATCTGACTTCTCTTGGACACGTGCGGCACGGTCATCTAGAAGCCTGGTCTTCTCCACGTTTAAGCGGAGCAAGCCGGCTAGCGTGCTACTCCTGCTCCCCGGGCAGTGGTCATACTGACCGTGGGCAGAAAACTTGTAATTTAAGGAAGAAGAAAAATGAGCCTCTATAGTGTTTGAAAGCAGTACGTTCGTTATTTGCATTTTCCTGTGTGAACGCCTTGCCTTCTTTCCATCATCTGGGCTGTGAGGTCTGATGCTTCCGTACCTTCATTTAGGTTTCCCGGATACCCAGTGACTCTGGGCTAGTTTATACCCAACCACACGGAAACTGACCATTTCCTTTTCCTTCGTGCTCTTCAGTGTACAGTGTTTCCACTTCAACGCACAATGCCTGGCTAATGCGTTTTGAAAGCATTGCAACTGATTGTTTTGACACCATTTTATATGAAAAGCAATAGAAGGAAAGTTTGACCCCTACAATGCAAGGGCTTTATTAGATTAATGACCAAGTTCTTAACATATCTGATAAGCTAAGCTTATAATTGTTATTCATGTCTCTTTTCAAAATTTTTAAGCCTGTGAGTTAACAAAAAAATGATCTAGGTCCTAAATCAGAGAGAACATGTTCTCTGAAGATTTCAAATACATGCTAATTATAAATGACCTAAAGTTAACTGTCCGGGCACATGTTTTGCATATAATCTGTTCCTCTGTTTAACCTTCAACATGAAAATGTAAATAAGTAGAAAAGTGGAAGTATACTTAGTATTAGTTAAAAACCCACACGTGCGTTTTCCTTTACTTTCCAGCTCAGAAACAAATTTCTAGCGCTAAGTAAGCTGTGTTCAAAGAAATCTATAAGAAAGAAGGTAGTTTGTAAGTAAATAAAATTTAAGATTTCATTTCTCCTGTAGTGAGCCTGTAGGTATTCAGCGATGTCTCACAGACCTGGACGTTAGGAATGCACTTTGGCACAATTGTGTCAGTTTAAAAAAAAAAAATGTAGTCACAAAGAATAATACCCTTCCCTGAAGGTATTGTTGTAGTTTACTGTGAAACCGATTTCCTTCCTTCACCTCCTAACCCGCCCCAAACATACTGTGACCTAAATTTTGGAGTTCAGAGAAAAGAACAAAAGTTAAATTTGAATGGCTTGGGGGGCGGGGAGGGGAATAGGGAGAAGGGACGAATGTTTTTCTATATTTTAATAGACGGAATTCCTTGAAAGTTAATTATTCATATTAATAAACTGTTTGGGGACACCTGGGTGGCTCAGTCGGTTAAGCATCCGGCTTCGGCTCAGGTCATGATCTCACAGTTCGTGGGTTCAAGCCCCATGTCAGGCTCTGTGCTGACCTCCCGAAGAAGAGGAGCCTGTGCAAGTCCTGAGAGTGACTTGCGTCTAACCTGCCACCTCATTTCTGTACATGGGGGTGGCGTGAGGTCCCCAGGGGCTACCACGGCTTTTGGGGGCCCTTCCTCGGAAGCCTCACCTAGGGAATCCAAGGATGAAGGAAGAGGGGTTGATGTTTGTCTGCACAGTGATTGGGGTCCTGGTCCCCTTAGAAGCACACAGAAGATGTACATATGGAAATATTTAACTTCCTGAATTGTTTTCATAAATCAGGTGAAACATGGATATGAAAACCTCCAACAGTTTTACTAAAACATACATGCATACACACACACACACACTCACTCATTCGTTTCACTCCTCTTGATAGAAAAGAATCTTAAATAAAATGTGAGCAAACAGAACCCGCCAGTATATCAAACACTCCTAGAAGCTGGGCTTGTTTTGTGAAAAACAGAAACAAAATACACTGGCCCCTTCCATTCCAGAAAGCCCTCTCTAAAGATAGCAGACTTAATTAAATAATGTGTGAGATGCTTAATCCTTAATTTTTAAAGATAACTAACCACCTGCAATTTAATGACTCACATTTGACATCCTTGACTGAGAGTATGGGTGTGCCGGCAATTTCTTAATGTGGGGCCTCGATGAACTGATCAAACAGGAAGGCACGGGGATTACTCGGAAGGACCCCCACACGGAGAACTTCACCCACATACTCTGGTCCCTGCTTCTCTCTCTTCCTATTATTAAATCACATTTTGAAGTTCATGCTATGTGAGAAGCATCATTGTGAGCAGCGACTCCCAGCCCCGTCCCCTCCCACCCCTGAGGTCGATGCCCAGTTCTGTGTTCTCTGGTATTTACTTGTTTTTAAGTTATGTTTTCATGTGCTATTACTTTGTCAAGTTAAGATATGAGTATTGAGTTCCTGTTGTGAAACACCAGAATTTAACTCCCACATACTCCTTCCGAAACATGCCTATTGGTCACTCTTCCATTGCTGTCCAGTAACAATTTTGTTTTAAGCCAATACATGTTTGCCTCCAACTGAGCCCAGTACTGTGCTACAGATTTGTTTCTTGCTGTTGAATAACTTCAGTTGACCCTTGAACTGCAGGGCCCCCTTCCATGCAGATATTTTTTAAATAAATACAGTATATACAGTAAATAGATTTTCTCTTCCTTGTGATTTCCTTATGATTTTCTTTTTTTTTAATTTTTTTAAATGTTTTTATTTATTTTTGATACAGAGAGAGACAGAGCATGAGATGGGGAGGGGCAGAGAGAAGGAGACACAGAACAGGAATCAGGCTCCAGGCTCTGAGCTAGCTATCAGCACAGAGCCTGACGCGGGGCTCGAACCCACGAACGTGAGATCTGACCTGAGCCGAAGTCGGAGGCTTAACCGACTGAGCCACCCAGGCGCCCTTCCTTATGATTTTCATAAGAACATTTTCTTTCTCTAGCTTACTTTATTATCAGAATACAATATATAATACGTACAATATGCAAAATATGCGTTAACTGACTGTTGTCACTGGTAAGGCTTCCACTGAACAGTATTTATTACTAGTCAAGTTTTGGGGGCAGCCATAGTTATTCGTGGATTTTCACCTGTGGCGGGGATTAATGTCCCTAACCCCCACATATTTCAAGGGTCGCCTGTGCTAATTTTTCCTGCTTAACACTTCATTCTGGTGGCCTGTCTTCTCTGAATGACAAGTTAGTAAGTTCACCCAGCCCAGTGTCAACATCCACACCATTTTACTCTTCTTCTCTGAGACACTGAACTCTCTGTGCTCTTACAACCGTGTACGAAGTCCCGAAAGTATTGATATTCACGGTAGTTATTCCCAGCTTTGAGATAAGGGACAAAGTGACTTTCAGTATCGCGATCACGCATTTCTGACACACCTGCCTTACCATCATCCAACTGCCTGTAGGGATGTCATTTTGTCTAACAAGTTATTGGGGGTCAGGGGGCCTGGAAACACTTCTATCCTTTCCTATCCTAAAGTTAAAATTAACTTGTAGAAAACAAGTTAGGAAACTGATTAGGTAAAATGGGTTTTTTTTTTTTAAGTCTTCTCTTTCTTTGCTTTCTCCTTAAGGAAATCTGTGTACCGGCATACTAAAAATAAATAATTGAAGAAATAAATGAATCTCTCCTGATCCCAGTTTGCCTTCTGCCATTCCACTTCCTGTTCCTTTCTATGGAAATCTCCTTTATTTTTTAAATTTATTTTATTTATTTAAATTCGTTAGTTAACATATAGTGTATTATTGGTTTCAGGAGCAGAATTCAGTGATTCATCACATACATACAACACTCCGTGCTCATCCCAACAAGTGCTTTCCTTTTCTTTTTAAAAATTTTTAAAATTTATTTATTTTGAGAGAGAGGGAGAGAGAGAATTCCAAGCAGGCTCTATGCTGTCAGCAAGGAGCCTAATGCGGGGCTTGAAATCACAAACCGTGAGATCATGACCTGAGCCAAAATCGAGAGTCAGGCACCTAACCAACCCCATCACCCAGGGACCCCATACAAGTGCCCTCCTTAATGCCCAACACCCATTTAGCCCATCCCTTCCCACCTCCCCTCTAACAACCCTCAGTTTGTTCTCTGTATTTAAGAGTCTCTTATAGTTTGCCTCCCTCTCTGTTTTTATCTTATTCTTCCTTCCCTCCTCCTGTGTTCATCTGTTGTGTTTCTTAAATTACACATGTGGGTGAAAATCTCCTTTTCAGAAGTCTATATATTTGCTGTCTCCAAACCACATCTTCCCATTCTATCGGATAAGCTTCCCCCCAAGGTTACAAAATCCTGTGGTCATTTTTTATTCTCATCTTACATGAACTAACAATAGCACTTAGCGCTGTCGGTCAGGTGCCCCTTGGAAACCACTTCATCTGGCTTCAAAATGGCGCACGGTGCTCATGTCCAGGGCCTCACTGGCTTCATTCCTCTACTGGTTACTTCTTCACTCTGCATCTCCTCAATGTGGGGTGCTCCTCTACACCTACCAAACCCACTCCCCTCCTGACCTCTGTTACAGGCATGGCTTTAAATATGATCTACCTGCCAATGTACCTCATTTGCATTTAACCCAGACATCTCTCCTAGACTCCTAACCTGTATATCAGACCGTCTGCATCTCTCCCTGGAAGTTCAAAGGGCACTTGCAATGACGGTTCCCAAACAAATCTGATTTTATACTCCCTCCATGACCCTAGTTCTAACCCTAAAATGTCTCCTCATACAAAATTTTTCATGTCTGTAAATGGGGTTCCATCCTCCCTGCTGCTTTTGCCAAAACACAAAAATTCTTCTTTGACTCTTGTCTTTGTCCAACATCCTCCCCAAGTGCAGGTCCTGCCAGGTCCACCTTCCAGAATGTTCACAAGTCAGCCTTGCTCACACACTCCGTGCTCCTGAGTATACCCAAGGCACACAGAAGCCTTGCCGACACTTCACAAATAATCCTCCTAACTAATCACCTACCTCTGTCACCTCCTTTAGATTCTATTCTCAACACACAGCTGGGGTGATCCTGTTAACCTATGAGTCTTTGCTCAAAGTCCTGCAAAGCCCCCCATCTCTGCCCCAGGGAAAGCCAAGTCTTCCAATGGCCTAAGCCTGAGTCCCATCTGCCCGTCCGCTCCCTCCAGCCTCCCCTCCACCCCAGCCCCTTACGTGCCTCTGCCCCGGCCTCTGGCCTCCTTGCTGCTCCTCCATGACACCAGCTACATCCCCCGCCAGCCTCCCACCTTTGTCTTTCTTGTCCACGTGACATCTGCAGCTTCTAGAACCGTGCTCGGTGCAGAAGCTTCATCAACATCTATTGAAGGGAAAGTCTAAAATATGAATGAATGTGCTTAGTTTTCTAAGCATCGATCTCTAATCCTTTTCAAACTCCCCAATATAAATGCAAAACACCTCTTAATAAGGTCAAACACATTAGGCAATCTATCTATTTCATATTTTCCCTCTCAGGAGGGAATGAAGATAAATACGAGGGTGAAAACTTCCAAGTTTACGCAGAAGTCCCTTTTGTCTCCAGCTACTTCAGCTTCAATAGATGCTATTACATGATGGGAAAGATATAAAAGTAAATGTTGGGTGACAGGAATAAATGGCATTCTGAAAGGTTTTCTTCGGGTCCGCACAATGCTGTCAAAGAGGATTCATGGCATTGGGGTAGCTGACCCCACACAAATAATATCTAATATTTTACTTATGATCTTCAGTGGTCCCATGGACGGTACTGCGAAGAAAAGTTTTCCAAGACATAAAAACAAGCATGTTGACTTCCACTTTGTATCACATTAGTTTCTGAGGTTTTGTATTTCACGTTACATTAAAAAAAATGTTTTACTCTTACCAGGGCTCTAATTAGGTACACAATCTTGGCAATTTGTTCACATTATCTGGGCCTCCATTTTATGTCCACTCAATGACAAGGTTTACACTGTGATAATAAAAATTTTCTCCCATGTGTGGAAATAACTTATTCTGTATCATTCAGTTTTCACAACAGCCCCACAAGTTAGCACAGCAGATCTGTTTAGTGTACATTGAAACAATAACATATTTGAGTTTGAATGTTAAAGGTCCACAAGGTCGTGTAAAAGGCTGTGTTTAAAACTAGGTCTGCTAGGTGACCAGCTCTATTTAAAAACAAAAATAAACAACAGACCTGGGAAGAGCAACTTTCAACATATAAACCTTGACTTACCTTCTTCCAATAAGCACACTGCTATGTTCAGATGTAGGAAATGGTGCAGAACACAAAATTATGGCAAGATCACTTAGAATCAGGGCAATACAGCAGCGCCTGGGTGACTCAGTTGGTTAAGCATCGACTTTGGCTCAGGTCATGATCTCACAGTCCAGGTCCAGGAGTTCAAGCCCTGTGTTGGGCTCTGTGCTGACAGCTCAGAGCCTGGAGCCTGCTTTGATTTCTGTGTCTCCCTCTCTCTTTGCCCCTCCCCCACTCACGCCCTGTCTCCATCTCTGTCTCTCTCTTTCTCTCTCTCAAAGATAAATAAATATTTTAAAAATTTTTTAAAAATTAGAGCAACATATAAAAATCAAGTATATGAACACTCGCCCACTGGATTGTCACATTACTAATTGGTTCAGACTGACAAAAAACCCAGGTCCAGATAGCACTTGGGTAAATCAGAAAGGGTGTCCTTATCTAAGGGATACAGAAAGAAGTCAGCAAAGTCAGCATTCAAAACAGGTAGAATAGTATTTATCTACAACAGAAGAAGTTCAAGCTTCCAAACCCAAAACTCATCACCAGGAATTGCATAGTGATGCATTATGACAATGTCTGAGATCTTCTAGATCAACTTTCTACTCTCTAATCCATATGAAATATAAAATACATATCAAATCTGAGCAGTTAGTCTTCATGCACACTTGTAGTATTTGTATATGCCGGGGAGCTCTTTACTGAGGCCAGTTGGAGTCATTAATGTATACTCACACAACACGATGATTGTACAGAGTAGTTAAAAATGCACAGAGTTGAAGCGGTACGCTCAAATAAGCATAGACTTCTGATTGATCACTGCCAGCCTCCCAGGATGATATGACATGGTCCGAGTAAAGTTCTGAGGTTAGAATTGCACAACTGGAGTTATTTGTCCACAGAACTCTCTGGAAATCATGCTGCTTGGCTCTGGTCCGGAGAGAGTTGAGTTCTCTGCTGGCAGGACACATAAAGAAACTTGTCTATAACAAAGAAACATGGAATGCTTTGGAAGCACTTGGCATACCTCAAGTTAGCGAGAAAAAGCCAAACCAACCTCAGAAAGGAAGGGAAGCAGGAGAGCTCTGAAAATTACTGGTTGACACAAAGAAGTTGAAAACTTAGGTCCACACAAAAACCTGGACACAGATGTTTCCAGCAGCGTTATTCATAATTGCCAAAACTCAAAAGCAACCAAGAGGTCCTTCAGTCAGTGGAGGATCAATAAACTGTGGTCCATCCAGACAACGGAACATAAATCAGCACTACAAAGAATGAGCCATCAAGCCATGAAAAGGCGTGGAGGAAACTTGAATGCATATGACTAAGTGGGAAAAGTCAATATGAAAAATCTGCATACCGTATGAGTCCAACTATATGGCATTCTAGAAAAGGCAAAACTGTGTAGATAATAATAAAAAGATCGGTGGCTGCCAGAGTTTGGGAATCGAGAGGAACGAATAGGCAGAGCCCAGAGGATTTTCAGGACAGTGACAATATCCTAAATTATATTACAATGGTGGATACATGTCATGATCCATTTCTGCAAATCCACAGAACGTACAACACCGAGAGTGACCTCTAAAGTAAGCCATGGTCTCCGGGTGATGATGATGAGTCGGTGTAGGTCCGTCAATTGTAACAAACATGCCGCTCCGGTGGGGATGTTGATGGTGCGGGAGACGTGCGCCCGTAGGAGCAGGGAGTGTGTGGGAAACCTCTGTCGCTTCCTCTCAATGATACTGTGAACCTAAAACTGATCTCAGATTTTTTAAAATTCATCTAATTATAAATACTAAAGACAGAGTAGTTTAAAAAGCACACAGATTCTTATAGGGCAAATCAGAGTTTATATTTTTAAAAGACTGAAGTCACCCATTCGAGATACAAAAGGGAAAAAGAAGCGTCTGTATAAATATGGAATGAGATAAATGTATATCTATTTATTAAGTTCCTGCTGTGTGCACCAGACTATGGTAGGGCTTGAATTTCTAATACACTTGAACCTCTTTGCTGGGGACACAGACAGAATGCCTCAGGGCTTCAGATACATGACCCCGTGAAAAGCAGGGCTTACAGAGAAAGGGAGAAAAAATCCAATGGTTATATATATTTACAGTCAACTTCAGGGTAGATATCACCTTTCGGAGGTATTCAATGAGGTTTCTTTGTCTCAGTGGGAAATTCTGTTTTATACCCTGTTATCATTTCACAGACAATAATCCTGTTGAGATCAAGGTACTAACAGCACAGAAAATTATAGATAGAAACTTTGGATTATAAATTCGCCACATGACAAAAATGAATTTGCTTTCATATTTTGTATAGTCTATTTCTAGACTTTTCTACCAATGGTTGCCAAAATGGTTATAAAAGTTATAATGGTAATACAGTGAAACTCAAATTTATCTAAAGTTTAAGTGCTTTGCTTTTAAGTATGATTTAAATTCCTATGATCAAATTTCACTTAGTATTTCCTTAAAGCCACAAAAATATATGCCTGGTGTGCTCGAAAAAAAAATTCAAAATGTGCCTCCATCTTTTGCCAGACAGTATGTAATAGGTTTGATTTTTATGAAAATGAAGGATGAGCCAGTCTGGCCAGACCACTGTTTCTCCAAATTAAGGTGATGGATGTAATGATGTGATATCGTAAATGTGCTAGTTCGGGGGACAAACAGAATATAGACTCACAAAGTGGATCTCACCTTGTCTTGAGCCCCATGCACCATGACAGATTGACAATATGAATCTTAAAGTAAGGCAAATTACTTAACTAATACAAATAGCTACATTAAAAGAGGAAAAATAGCATACACACATAACATTAAGACTTTAGAATTGTACTGGGGCACCTGGGTGGCTCAGCCAGTTAAGTGTCCGACTTCGGCTCAGGTCATGATCTCACAGCCTGTGAGTTTGAGCCCCACATCGGACTCTGTGCTGACAGCTCAGAGCCTGGAGCCTGCTTTGGATTCTGTGTCTCTGTCTCTCTCTGCTCCTCCCCTGCTCACACTCTAGCCCCTCTCCTGCTCATACTTTCCCTCTCACAAATAAATAAACATTAAAAATTTTTAAAAAAGAATTTATAATTGTATTAATGTGTTATCATGTAAATAAACATTGGCTTGGAATTAGAAGGAGAATTTGCCATCTGGCAAAGCCTCGTTGAGCCCTGGATGTGTGGGAGTAAACAATATGCAGTGCCGTTTCCAAGGTGTTTGATAAAGCAAACAAGTATATAAAATGTTACAATTATTAAGTTAATCTGAACATTTTAGGAGAGGCAGAAAAACAAAATGGTGCCATGGGAAGACCGTGAAAGTTTATAGGGACCAGAAAGCCGGGCAGTGTAGGGACGGCATTGGCAAGCGTTTGAAGACAAAAACTCAACATCTGATACCAGACTTCTTTCCGTCTCCCAACTTCTAAATTTTTCCCTACAGCTTTCTTCAACATCTCTCTTTTATGTTCACCCCTAGGTTGTTTTATCATGGATAGCTGTATCACCTCCAAAATTTAAATAGTTAGAATTTGATTGAGTACTTCCTCCATAGCTTTCTGACAATTCTTCTCCTCCAATAACATAGGCAATCTTCTGGTCCTCCTATTCGTTTTCTATTGCCATGTAATGAAGTATTACAGCTTTATTTAAACCAACTTCATCGACATATCTTTCACATATAAAAAATAGATATAAAGGAAGAGAGAAATGTGGGCAGTTAGACAGACAGGAGAACCCAGAAAGGGGACTGAGAAAGAGCAGGAAGTAGGAGAGAGGAATGCAAAACCTGTTTTGCTGTAGCAACAGGAAGTTAAATAAGATGAAAATGGACAGTTGATGGTTGGGCCTGGCAAAATGGAGGTCAAGGACATACATGACTGACCAGTGACAGGTGCAGTGGGGTGGTTGGTGGGGTGACTGGTCAGAGTGTGTGAAGGAAAGAACAAGAAGAGGGTGGATCGCTCTAGCACGGAGTTGTCCTGTAAAGGGGGGCAGAGGTGTAGGCCAGTAGCTGGAGGGTAGCAAAGGCCTAAGAAGGATGTATTTTGTTTTGAATTCAAAGTGAGAAAAAAATTTTTTTAAAAATAAGAGGAGATGATGTCAATAGGCAGAGATGAGGGAGAAGCTGATGATGCCGCTGATGAAAACAGAAAAACATTAGAGCAAAATTCTTGAATAGATGAGAGTCTATGGACCTCTAATTCTTTGATATAGTCTATCTTTCTTTTGCTGTTCTCATTCCTTCCCTTCTGTACCCTGATGATATCAAGTATGTACCTGGAAAACCTAATGTCTTAAATATCAAATATATGAAATACACGTGTATGTAAAGGATAGGTGTTGTTCCAGATGATATGGATGCGGACACCGATGTAGATCCACCATGTTCCCACCTGTGTATCTCATAAACATCTCTCTTTCCAGTGCCTTCCTTTCCTCCTTCCGCACTATCCTTGACACGTGCACAGTCTGCTCCCTCCCCGTTTGTCCTCACCTCTGTCAGTATCACTCAGTCACTCAAGACAAAACCTAAAATCACTGTGTTCTCCTCTTTCCCTCACCGCCCTTCTCTGGCCATATCTCCTCCCCCCACCCCACATACACACACACATACAGCCAACCAATTGACAAATCATATTGGCTGTACCTTCAAAATGAGTGCATGTCCGATCTATTAAAAATAGAACTATGGGAATGCCTGGGTGTCTCAATCAGGTAAGTGTCCAACTCTTGATTGTGGCTCAGCTTATGACCTCATGGTGGGTGAGATCAAGCCCTGCATTGGGCTCTGCGCTGACAGCACAATGACTGCTTGGGATTCTCTGTCTCCCTCTCTCTCTGTCCCTCCCCCACTCGTGCTCTCCTTCTCAAACTAAACAAAACATTTTTAAAAAATATAATTACCATTTGATCCAGCAACCCCACTTCTGAGTATACACCCATGGAAATAAAATCAGTTTCTCAGAGGGAAAGCGACACCCCATCTTCATTGCATCGTTATTCACAAGAACAAAGATATGGAATCAACCTGAGGGTCCACCACTGGATAAATGGGTAGAGAAACAATGGCGTAGAGGTACAATGAAATATCTTCAGTGATATAGAAAAAGAAGTCCTGCCATTGATGACATCATAGATGAACCTGGAGGACATTATGGTAAATGAAACCAGACACAGAAAGACAAATAGGGCGTGATCTCACTTATCTGTGGAAACATAGGAACAGAGTAGAACAGTGGTTGCCAGAGGCTGGTGGGAGAGGTGGGGACATGCTGATCAAAGGGTACAGACATCCAGATACAAGATGGTTAAGTCACAGCATGGTGACTGGAGTTTACAATACTGTGTTGCGTACTCAAAGTGTTCTAAGAAAGTAGAGCTTACATGTTCTCAACCACATACACACACAGTATCTGTGGGAAGAGGTGGGTGTGTTGATTAGCTTGATTGTGGTGAACATTTCACAGTGTGTACATACATCAAATCACCATGTTGTGTACCTTAAATGTGTACTTATCATACCTCACTAAAGCTAGAAAAAAACAAAACAACCTGTCCACCTAACTCAATAGCCTGCTTTTTCCTTTGTCTCCATCACACTCGTACCTGCGTGAAATGATGTTCTTCGTCAGTCTTACTCTACCTTGCCACTGAGTGTAAGACCCATAGCGATACGAACCTGCTCCAAGCTTCTCACCAAGATAACCCCAAAGTACGTACTTTCTTGGTGTGCAGCACATAGTAAAGTGTTAGTTTAACACAAAAACGCATGGACTTGGTCGGGCATTGTCAGATACTGGATGTGGGAGCTGAGCCACAGGACAGAGGCACAGCAGGGGGTGAGGGGAGGACCCCACCTCTGCCCTGCACGAGACTGTTCACTGGCCATTCCCTTCAGCTTGGCCACCACCAGAGTCCACCACTTACCACGGCTTCCTAATCCTTGTTTTTCTCCAATAGATACTTAAAAAATTTAATTGACCGATGTATTTCAATTTTTAATGACCCTTCTTAAAGCATTGCCCCTGTGGAAACACAGTGAAAGTCTACTGATCTCCACCCTCTTCTCCACGACACCGCTCAGATCCTTTGAGCACAGTGAACCTTCTGTACCACCAGTGTTCTCTTCTAACCTAATGGATCCCAGTTTTCTTCACCTGTTCCGTGTCTTTCTAATCTCTTTCCATTCATCTTTTTTTTAAATCTGAGGCCATCCATTCTATTAGCCATCCTAATTGTAAGTCCTGCATTACCTCAACTTCTGTTCTCAAACTGATGTCGTCTCCAAACCATATCTCCGTTGTGCCTCTCACACCGTCCCATGGAATCGCGCTAGAGGTTTCGTGACATCCACTCTGCTCTCGCTGACAGTTTCCACCAACTTTATGCTTTTCTCGCCAGGTTTCTGGCCCCATGCATTCTCTTTCTTGCATATTCCTCATGAATAGCTGATACAGGTTTGTCCACTGTTATTAAATGCATGCTGTTGAATTGTGGGTACACAGAGGGAGCTTGAGAAGTCTGGAATCATAGGGGGTTTTCTCCACCTGCAAACCTTAATTTGAATATGCACGTTGTGTATTTGTGGGAGCAGAGATTGAGAATAGAGGAGGCAGCGTTTCCAAACCTTCTCCCATAAGAAGACACTAAAACGTCACCCCTGTTTAACACTTGAAGACAAAAAAAAATGTTTTAAAGATAACATAATCTGAGCATAACAAAAGGAGCAATACACCCTTGGTCCCTTTGTGTGGAGAGACAACCTACAGGGCTCGTTCACCTGGACGAGGGCACTTTGGGCCGAGTGGGTAGACTAAAAGGCAGACCCACAGAGGTAGGAGAATTCAGTGCTGTTTGAGAACAGCGCCCTTGCGGGCACTATTCTCTTCGAACAGCAGGATTACTGAAAACTAACAGGCTCCAGGGTGTTTCTTTCATAGAGGCACCAAAAATAGTTCCTTTGTCATCAGTCTTAATGGAGCTAAAAAGTCAATCCCATAGAAATTGGAAGCAACGCCAAAGCTCGTTTGGATTCTCCTAGCAGGCATGCAGTCGAGGGCAAGTGTACAGCTTCCTGCTAATCATATGCTCCCTACCAATGAGGGGAGGGGCATACGAGGAACCGGTTTCTTAGCAAAGACCAAAAAACAAGGAAGAACAAAGAAAAAAGAAGAAATTGGAATAAGAAGGCAGTACTGGCCCTGCCCATTCTTCCCTCCACCCTAAACGTAGAGTCTCACACATTCCTTCCTGCTTTGGTTGCTTCCCACTTACCTACGCATCAGAGGTAAAAGTGGAGCAATTTCAACCAAGTCCTCCAGCAACCGATCAATAGAATTAGTGAATTTCAAATGTTAATGAATTCCATTCCTAGCCATGGAAAGACATTCCAATTCTTCATATTTTTTTTTGTCCTCGCCTTAGATGTACCAAAAGATGGAAAACCTGTCTAATATGTAATTCGTCTTCTCTGTAGACTTAAAAATGAAAATAAAATATTAAAAGAAAAATTTGGCTCATGAAGAAAAATCAATTTCCTCAATGGCTTTAAGTGCCCTGCATTTTTGCAGCAAACATACAGGGTTGTTGTGTCAGAGATAATAAGAAGGGTCTGACCAGATGATACCAGCAGGAAGAAAGGCTCTCGAGTTTTTATTCCAACTATACTTTTTAGTTTTATACATTCTTATATAATTTCCACATATTTTATTTAAAAATCTAATAATTAAGGATTAGTGAGTCAAGGACTTGCATATGTGTTTGCTTGTTACTCACTCAGATGAAAACACCACCATCTGAAAGCTACGCCATGTAAATACACCCCAGATGCACCGCTCCTTTGTTGTAGGAAAAGAGAAACACGGAGTGTTCATTGTTTTCCTTGGGAAGGAAGTACATCCACCCTGCTTCTATTTCACTGTCAGGATTAATCACATAGTATTCACATCATGTCTAGCTGCAGTATTCGTCTGGGTCTCTCCAAATGCTAAGGACCTCCTCAGAGGATGGTGGCACGTCTCTAAGAGCAAACGCCCCAGAAGACAGAGAGATCGGGGCCGGGGGTCAAGGTGCAAAGATGTGATGGCTTTCTAGGAGCTAGCTTACTCACTTCTACCTCATTCTTTTCATCTCAAAATCCAGACCATCTTCAAGGGGGAGGATTAGCTTCTGCTTCCTGATGGTCAAAGAATTTGCTGGCAGGTTTGAAATCCAGTGCAGCAGAGATAAAGGAAAAACACTGGAAAATGCAACAGAGTTCAAACACATAAAAATCATCATGCAGACACATCATGGGATTCCATACGACCAACGATTGTCTTCCTGGAGTTTCTGAAGTGGTAGAATCATGACCATCTAAGACTTGGTAGGATGAACATTTTCCATCCATTTTTCAAACTTTCCAATTATGATATGTCTTCGTCAAAGTAACTGACCTGGGCAGCTGTTCTGGAAGCAAAGCTGTGAGTGGGCAGATGGTGGAAGCAAGTGTCAGCAGGGGGGCGAGTGGCAGCCAGCCTCCCACCACCCCTCGGAGCCCGGAGAAGGCCACGGTCAGTCAATCCCTTGGTTGGCCAGGGACCAGGCCCAGGGAGAACCCAGAACCACTCATCTCTAATTTAAAGTTATAAAGAACTTCACACATTTGGATCCCTTACAAGTTTAATATGAAAATACCACATACTTTCAAATACGGAAATTTAAAACCAGATACCTATTACTACCGTGAAATACTCTGCTCGAGTTTGGAAAAGAGGCATCAGCTGAATCTTTGTTAGGAGGAGAACCTTGTAATCCCTCAGTGGTCGGCAACCCACCTCCCTTTATCTGCCTGTTCGGAATCTTTGGGGAAGTCACACCACAACTATGATAATTTAAACTTCCTGACTGCATACCTAGCAATATAAGCCATATAAATATGAATAAACTATCCTCCACTGAATTAAGAATATTCCCAGCAATTTGTTATTCTGAATGGTTTTAAGCAGTATGTCAGATTTTATCAAATGACCAAAATTTGGTTATGACAACTGATGATAATTTTGAAACACTTGGTATCTGTAGAAAACCATATAGAAGTAAAATAAATCATAATACTAGAAATTAAGAAGTAGATTAGAAATAATTATTGGAGGTCTGAGAAAAGAATCTAAGGTAAAAATTGCTATGATTTATCTATCCTGGAAGGCAAATGTAATAGGCATCTTAAGTGACTTATCCTCCTTTTGTGAATCAGAATTCAGGGTATGCAAATGGCTACCCAATGTTGCCAAATACAATGAAAGTGTGAAAACGGAATGGAATGAAAAAGTTGAAGCATATATACATGATCTCAAGGTAACAGCAGTAACATTCATCTCCATTAAATCCTTTCAGACTACAGATCAGGGCCCAGAACAACAGACATTCCTTTTTTTTTTTTTTTCCCTGAGTTCATCATCAAACGCGTACAACTGATCTTTACCCGTGGAAGTCTCTTGCTTGAAGTGAGAATACACACATGTTCTCCTGTCATTGTTTCCAAACAATGGGGATTTCCCCGGAGCTCGCTTTCTTTATTATAAGAACATCAACAGGAACACGATTGCATAATTAGGAATGGAGATCCCAATCAATATTAGTCACGGCTTGCAGGGCAGCGGTTGTGTAGATTTAACTGTGTTATCTGTATCCTTCACATTAAAACAATCACAAAATTAAATTCATTTCGTGCTGCTGTGTCTACATACTCACTCATTCCAGGAATATGTATGGGGCGCCACTGGATGCCAAACCCAAGGTCAACCTTCAGGACGCGTACAGTCTAGTGATGGCGACAAACAAGTCGACCATCGCAACGCGGTATGCTGACGGTGTGACAGCGCGCCTGCCTCTGCGTCAGGGAGCTCAGCGTCTACGCTTCGCATACGCACCACCAGAGTGGAGAGGCACAGCGGGTCAGGGGACCGAGACAACCTTGTGTGGGGAGGTGGCGGCGAGCAGCTGCTGGTTTGAGGAGAAGTCCATCTGCGCTGACCGGTGACCCCACTCGCTGTCACCGTCGTGTACCTGTGAGCCTTCTCACTGAACCTACCTTTCCGTTTTTGTGTTTACGCGCAGAACTGCCCCAAGACCACACACAGCGACCTCACCACGAAACACGGGAGCCGTGGTCGTCTTCATGCAGGAAGTGCACCGATTCGGAAAATGAAGGAGCAACGTGGGAGTTGTAAGTTTCCTTTGCCACTAATTTCAGGCTTCAGAAGCACATGCTTTACTTAAATCCACAACACAGCAGGGGCCCCTGGGGGGCTCAGTTGGTTAAGCATCGACTTCAACCCAGTTCATGATCTCACTGTTCATGGGTTTGAGCCCCATGTCGGGCTCTATGCTGACAGTTTGGAGCCTGGAGCTTGCTTCAGATTCTGTGTCTCTCTCTATCTCTGCCTTTCCCCCACTTGTGCTCTGTCTCTCTCTCTCTCCTTCTCGAAAATGAATAGATGTTAAAAGAAATTTTTTAAAAATGCACCACACAGAGAAGTGTGCATCTTTGTCCTAAATGAGACATGGCTTCCTTAACTTCCTTTTTTTCTTTCTCTTTCTTTCTTTCTGATTGGAGCTTGGAGCTGGGTAGGATGGTACTTCCAGAGTAAGACTAACTGACAGGATTTGAAAGTTCCAACTCAGGATGTCTTTTGATTGCAACCCCAGTCTCGGTGTCCAAGAATGGAACACAGATGCATAACGAGCCCTGGGACTGAGTGACATTTAATTTGTTTCACACGATTGTGATGTTTTCCGAATCATAGAACTACTCAGCACTGTGACGGACGGCCAAGCGGTATCACAGACTGCTTGATCTCAAGTGACCCCTGTGGGATTTTTATGCAAGTTGATGTCTTCTTTTACTCACTTCTACAACAAAAAGTAAAAGAATTCAGAGTGTTGGACATCATGACGTATTTCAGGGTTGAAGTATTAAATGACTTTAGGAGAAATGTGGAACTTCTATGCTGGAAAGCATGACATCTAAGAAACCTCTCTATCGCCATAAGCAGCATCCCGATGTGAAAATAATAGCACCGCACATACAATGTCTATGTCCATGCCAAGCACGATGCCGTAGCTGGAGATGCAATGCGGGAGGGTAGTCAGTGGACAGAAAGTAAATAGGTGCATTATGGAGAGATGTCTGTTACCCTTTGATTTACCCTGACGACGTTTGGCCAGTCTGTCACCTGAAGAGTGTGACTAATCCAGACTCTGACCCAACAGACGGAGAAAGACTAACCTGCTCACAAAACCCTCATCTCCTGGGTGAGAAGCGCCCCGGATCGCTGCTCCTTTCCGATGATTCGAACATGGGTTGCACAATCCAAAAGCTCCATCTCAGATTACGTCTTCCTTTTATTTTCTTCTTTTTCTCTGATTTCCCAGGACACGTGTCATTCTTTTCTTAGTGGTTGCTGCTTGGTATTTATTTACTGAAAGAAGCTGAAAACTTACTGTTCGCACAAAAACCTACAGACGGATGTTTCCAGCGGGCGTATTCATCGTTGCCAAAACCTGGAAGCAACCGAGATGTCCTTCAGGAGGTAAATGAAAACGCAGACCACAGTCCATCCAGACAAAAGAATACTATTCAGCACTAAAAAGAAATGAGCTATCAAGCCAAGAAAAGACATGGAGAAAACATAAACGCAGATCATGAAGTGAAATATATAATCTGAAAAGCTTAAACAGTGTCTGATTCCAACTGTATAACTTTCTAGGAAAGACAAAACTATGTAGAGTAAAAGCATTAGTGGTTGCAGCGGACTGAGGAGAAGGAGGGATAAAGAGGCGGAGCACAGAGATTTAGTGAAAATACCCCGTTATGATGCGATAACGGTGGATGTCTGTCATGATGAATTTCGCCAAACCCACAGAATATACAACACCAAGAGTGACTGACCCCTGATGTCAGCTCGGGACCTTGGGTGACGACGGTGTGTCAGTGAGGGCTCCTCAGTCACTTGTAACACACGTGTCACCCCTGGTGGGGATGCAGATACCAGAGAGACTGGTATACACGGAGTTGGAGGGGCATACGGGAAATCTCTGTACCTTCCCTCAGTTTTGCTGTGAACCTAAAACCGCTTTGGAGGAAAATGACCGTAACGTCATATATGAGGCTAACACTGGCCTTATTTTAGGATTAAGAATGCGGCACAACGCTCTGGGGTGTTCCGGTGACAATCGTCTGTCCTGGGTTCATATTCAATAGTCCTGGTGAGTCGGTGCCGCTCTGTGTTGCCCCAAACACCTTCCAGACCCCCATTACCACCCAGGCTCCGAACCACCGGTTTATCGAGAAGACAGTCTGGAGTATAAACAGTGAAGGTTTAGGTCAGTAGTGAGACCCTCGTCGCGGACCTGGCAGCGGCATGTGTAGAAGCGGGTAACACCATCGGGAAGGCCATCACAGCAGGACTCTGTCCATCATGAGGGAGGGAAGCCGTCGACGAGAGTTCAGGTGCCCCGTGAGCAGAGCTTGGGCGGACCAGTGCTCAATCAAGCGTCACAAACATCTGGCTTAATCCTCCTGCAAACGCCCACCTCCCGCTCACGGGCTGTTTAGCAATTCTGCCCATCCTCTGCCTACGGGCTGCCAACTTCTGTGAAGCCCGTCGGGGGCTCTTCTCCTGACTCCCCCTGGCTCCTCTCCTGTTTCCAAACTGATGAGGATCAGTTTGGGCTGGAGAGACTGGCGGCCTCCCGTCCAAGTACTGCTGAGGCCTTGAGCTGGGTCTTTGTGACGTCACAGAGGCCGCCACTCCCCAGATGGAGGCGGCTGCCGGGAGAGGTCCGGGCACAGCTGTCATCGGTGTTTATTTACTAATCTGCTGTTAGGTGCTATGTAAACATGGAGACCTAACATTGAAGGTTAAGAGTGTTTCATTAATAAAAAGTAAATAAGGAAAGTGAAAAAGAAATTTGCAGCTAGGTCGTGGGGAAATTAACTATCTCACACTTGGTTTAATACGCGCATGTTTCCAAAGAGGTTTAATAGATTTTACTTTCAAATTTGGTAAATTATCAGGGTCGGACCTCACTCGATATCATTTCATAAGTGACGAGATCGATTAAAATGCCGCGTCTTAATGTTACTTGTGTACAACACTAAAGCATTTAAATGGGACGCAGCCCATTGCTAAGTGACACCAAATAGTCCTTTCCATGTGGGCGGTGTAATTTTAACAGATGAATAAACAAACTTTACAAAATAATCTTGACCAGCAATCTCAGCAGTTCCACTACCACCACCAGAAGCTGTGCGATGCCGAGGGTAAGAACTCACAGGCACAACGGCATCATAAAGTAATAAAAGACTTGCTGTTTTCGCAGCTGATTCATTTCAAAACCAGTAATTAAAAGATTAGGTAATTCCATAGTGTCACTGATGTGGGATGCCTCCCCGGCCCCACCCTGAGGTTTTAGGCTTTGTGTAACACTGAGTCATCTGTGGGATCAAGGATCTGATCTTCTCTCTGAATCGTAAGGCACTGAAGGATTTACCAGTGAGTTCATTACAAGGACTTACTGTAAATTTAAACTAAATTCTTAGAGCCATTGATGTCCTCTTTTGCCCGGTGCCCTCAGGGGACACCTGGAGTAATTTATGTGCAAAGTGTCCTGAGCAGAAGCGAGGGACAGGTTCTCAGGAATGGTCTTTGCAAAGATTTTTAGAATGACACTGACAGTTTTTCAATGCAGCCAAACTTGCAACTGAAAGAGTATGAAACCAAAACTGTAGGAAATCGGGAGCGATCAAAAGTTACTCGATGGAAATAAGATCAGAGCCTTATTTTTGGAAGATGCTGCTCTCATCAGGTGGTTGGATTTTTTCTTTATTTTTTCTGTACTCTGTAGTCTTCCCTCTGTGACACTTCCTTACAAACCTTAAGTTGACCACTTTCCTAGCCTCCCAAACCAAGACAATATCATTTGGCCCATTTGTTCTAGATCATATTTTTGGTTCTAGGAATTACTTCTCATCAAATCTTAGTACCCCATGAACTCTCCACTATTCTGAGATTATCTTTTACTCCAACACTAACTTCAATTAGAAAGCAACTCTATTGGGGCACCTGGGTGGTTCAGTATTGGCCCATTTGTTCTAGATCATATTTTTGGTTCTAGGAATTACTTCTCATCAAATCTTAGTACCCCATGAACTCTCCACTATTCTGAGATTATCTTTTACTCCAACACTAACTTCAATTAGAAAGCAACTCTATTGGGGCACCTGGGTGGTTCAGTAGGTTGAGTGTCCGACTTCGGCTCAGGTCATGATCTCACGGTTTGTGGGTTCGAGCCCCGTAGTGGGCTCTGTGCTGGCAGCTCAGAGCCTGGAGCCTGCTTCCAATTCTGTGTCTCCCTCTCTGTCTGCCTTTCCCCTGCTCATGCTCTGTCTCTCTCTGTCTCTCAAAAATAAATAAATGTTTAAAAAATTTTTTAAAAAACGACTCTATTTCCATTTCAATTGTTCCTGTCCCAGCCAAAGACCCCTAAGATTTCAGGTACATTAGCCTCTTTAGCAAGAGCAGCCATTTTCTCTGATATAAATTTAGTTCATTTTAGCTCAGTTCTTAAAAAATGCATTGCTTTGAGTATATGTGAACAAAATCATACTCCATGCAGCTCTCTCCACTGGCACATGAATTCTAACTTCCATACATAGCACCAGGTCCTGTTCGTGGCTCTGGGTGAATGGTTGAAAGGAGAGACCAAGACTATTTCAACAAAGAATTTTAAGAATACAAAAATCAAAAAAAATATATATTCTAGCTGGTAATGACACACAACTCTGCTCACCTGCTAATGGGCAGTCCATTTACTTCCCGTCCCGCACCCACTCTTTCCACACTACGGTCTCTCTCTCTTGACCATGAAAAATTCATCTTCAGTGAATTTCTTCTTTTTCTCCTTCACTTTTCGTTCCCCTTTTTGGGTCTCCTCCTTGGAGATTTGTTAAACAGCTTTAAATAGTTTGATTACTAATTTTTTATGGGTTGTACACACTATGAGTGTATTTGTTTTTCTTGTCTGTGGCTCATTATCTTCACTATGAAACATTTGGTCAAATATTTAACATATTACGTATTTTATTGATTGATGGATTGCCTTCATGATTCAGGATTTGCTTTGAGTAATTCTTCTTCCTTATGGATAGGAAGTGACTTTTCTGTATTTTCTTCCACATTTTTTCAGTGTTGCTTTTCAATTTAGTTCCACATTAGGTGGAATTTATTTTTTAATACTATCTACATTTTGCACATGGATATCAGATTTCCAGTAACATTTACTGAATGAGAAGCAAATATTTATTTTTTTATGTATTTTTAGTGGACATAAAAGTTACAGAGAAAATCATCATTTTCTGAGAGTCGCATTTCACACACGGGCTAGAAAGTTGATGGTCTGTACTATTTACCATTTTTCTATGAATTAGATTATCATAGCTCCTCACACATTTTTATTCAGAGAAAGAGTAAACTGAACTGATTTAGCTTCTGACTGTTCTTGACAGCCTGAAAGATTGTATTAGTCAAGCTTTCCAAGTAACAGGACAGAGAACTGAAATGGTTGAAAACTATTCTAAGTCAATACTGTGGGACCCATGTAGAAAAAATGCTAGAATAATCTCAAAATGGAAATCCCTAAGGCACAAAATATAAACCACTTACGCGCATTTGAGTGAGAGTTTATAGACTGTGAGGTATGCTGAGACTTTGACATTCCTGAACTAGTTAAGACTCGGCAACAATACGGTCGAATGTGGGTCTGTAATGAGCTCATGCCTGGGTCTCTGTGACCCAAATATGCCGAAGAGGAGACACCCCCTTCTATTTCTGTCACACGCCTGCAGTCATACACCCCTTAATCCCTTTTGCAAAGTGCTGAAGCCTGGTGTATTTTGTAATGAATTTTACCTGTTCGCTACCAAAACTCAGCAAAAGAAACAGAAAGTATAATTGAATATTATAGAGTCATCTGCATTTTTTAAAAACTGTACTTGTGTGAATGAATGTGATATATACAATATCCTATTGTTTTTATTGAACACACGCATTATACTATTTTGTATATATGCATATGCCCACAAAAAAACTATGCAGGCAAAGAAGACAAAATATTATCAAATATTTGTTCCTTGACAACGGGAATTTGAGCGATTTGTCTTGGTTTTCTGTTGTTATACCTTTGGTATTTTCCAAATTTTGTTCAGTCAATTTGTCTTACTTTTACAGTGATAAAAAGTTACTTGTTTGGAGGCTGGAAAGTAAGGAAACAGACAAGGAATCTTCATCTGAAAGTTGTGAATGTTAGCAAATGTCCGAAGCCAAATGGTTTTCGGGACTCCAAGCAGAAGCCCAGCTCCCAAATCAGAGAAACGTGGACACCTCTGCCCCCTACTGTCCACCTGTAGTAAGTGTCCTGTGATTCTCAGCGGCTGCTAGCAAGCGTCTCTTGTGGTGGAGACTCTTGTGTGTGAAATTACAAACCCTGAGTTTATTCCTCAGAAAGCCTGAGAATGGGGGAACCTCACATACACTGTGGGGTTAGAATTAGGGAACATCGTGACCACAGCTAATGGAATAAACAAGCCAAATGTGGACACCACATGTAGAAACACAAACGGAAAGGAAATCAGATCTCTTTCAATCTCTAAAAATATATTAAGATATTTTAAAAAGAGTGTGTATTAAAATACTATGTACCAAAATATCATACATTTTAAAATGCTAGTTGATGTTTCGTATACATTACTCAGATTAATATATTAACACATTTAACATATTAGTAATGTTAATTTATGACATATACTTTTAGAGTAAATATTACTTTATATGCTTTTATACATTTTTATGGACTCTGTATACTTTGAGGTTCTTTTCTTTTCTTTTTGTTAAATTTTAATTCCGGTATAGTTCAGACACAGCGTTATATTAGTTTCAGGTGCACAAAGCAGTGATTCAACAATGCCATACATTACTCGATGCTCTTAATCCCCTTCTCCTACTTTCCTCACACCCCACCCCCCTCCCCTCTGGGAACCATCAGCTGGTTCTCTGCAGTTAAGTGTCTGCTTTGGTTTGTCTCTTTTTTTCCTTTTTCCTTTGTTTCTTAAATTCCACATCTGTGTGAACTCATTTGGTATTTGTCTTTCTCTGCCTGACTTATTTGGCTCAGCATAAAACCCTCTAGACCCATCCATGTCATTGCAAATGGCAGGATTTCATTATTTTTATGGCTGAATAATATTCACTGGGGTTACTCCCATCATTTTTCTCTTGCAAATAATACTCCAATAAACATAGGGGTGTATGTATCCCTTTGCATTAGTGTCTTTGTGCTCTTTGGGTAAATACCTAGTAGTGGGATTGCTGGATCACAGGGTAATTCTATTTTTAACTTTTTGAAGGACCTTCATACTGTCTTCCGTGATGACCAAACCAGTTTACATTCCCACCAACAGGGTGTGACGGTTCCTTTCTCTCCCTGCCCGTGCCGGCACTTGTTGTTGCTTGTGTTTTTTATTTTAGCCATTCTGACAGATATGTGACAATATCTCACTGCGATTTTGGTCTGCGTTTCCCAGACGATGAGTGATGTTGAGCACCTCTTCATGTACCTGTCTTCCATGTGTATGCCTTTGGGAAAATGTCTCTTCATGTCTTCTGCCCATTTTTAATTGGATTGTTCATTTTCTGGTCACTGAAACTTTTGAGTTCTTTATATATCTTGGATTCTAGCCCTATATCAGATACACCATTTTCAAATACCTCCTCCCACTCTGCAGGTTGTCTTTAGTTTTGTTGATTGTTTCCTTCGCTGTGCGGAAGTTTTTTGTTTTGATGAGGTCCCAATAGTTCATTTTTGCTTTTGTTTCTCTTGCCTTAGAAAACATATCTAGAAAGATGCTAGGGATGTTGTCAGATTACTGCCTGTGCTCTCTTCTAGGTTTTCATGGTTTCAGGCCTCACATTTAGGTTTTTAATCCATTTTGAGTTTATTTTTGTACAGGATGTAAGAAAGCGGTCCTGTTTCATTGTGCTGCATGTAGCTGTTCAGTTTGCTCAACACCCTTTGTTGAAGCGACGGTCTTTTTCCCATTGCATATTCTTTTCTTTTCTCCTTTGTCAAAGATTAGTTGGCCATAGAATTGTGAGTTTATTTCAGGGCTTTTCCGTCTGTTCTGTTGATCTGTGCATCTGTTTTTGTACCAGTACTGCGCTGTTTTGATCACCACAGTCTTATAACATAACCTGAAATCTGGAATCTTGATGCCTCCAGCTGTTTCTCTGTTTCAGGATGGTTTTGGATATTTGGGGTCTTTCATGGTTCCATAGATATTTTAGGATTGTTTGTTCTGGTTCTGTGAAAAATGCTCTTGGTATTTCGATAGGGGTTGCATTAAATCTGTAGATTACTCTGGGTAGTAGAAACACTTAGCAGTACATGTTCTTTCGATTCATGAGCATGGAATGTCTTTCCATTTCTTTGTGTTGTTTTTAACTTCTTTGTTTAATGTTTTATAGTTTTCAGAGCACTTTATGTATTTTAATACACTTTTATATATTCTATATACTTCCTACATGTATTTTATAGTCTTCTACTTTTCAATGTAGGTATATGTTTGTGTGTATATTTATATGCATGGAGTTTATTGTGTGCAATATGTACTACTGTATGTTACATACAATACAGTGTGCAGAGAGCACACACACACACCCACACCCACACACATACACAGGCTTTCACAAATTATTTTGCACTTGTCAGGTTTTTGCGTGTGATTATTTTATAAAGAGTCTAAACTGTGACAACCAGCGCATTTTAACTCTACAGCTGGTAAAAGCCTTTCCTCATTTTAAAGTTATCTGAAGTTCTCATTGGTTTCAGAAGTTGACTCATCCAAGGGTTTTGTTGTTGTTGCCGTTGGTGTTATCTTCGGTGAAATGCAGCATTTCCTCAGAGCTCGGTCTGACATGATGAATTCTCCAGATCTACAAGCAATTTATTTACAGTCAGCAAAAGACATTGAAATCAAATTCCCTTCTCAACTACTGCCCCCGAATTCAGTACACGTGCTGGTGGAGGGAAAACAGACAATGCGATGAATACAGTCCTGCCTTGGCCATGACCAAATGAAAATAGGCGCACCGGTAGTCATAACGGCTGACCCAACGAGACCGAGAAGAAAACCAAGGGGGGACCTGTTTGAAAGCAAACCTACTTTTACTGTATTTCCTGATTGCAGATTCTGGTCTACTGGGCACACCTCAACCAAGTCTTAGTGCTTTAGTGACTGTTGTGTTATGTTGTGTGATTTTATCTGTTAAATAGTGAAATTTGGTTCAGGCTTTTTTTTATACCATAGTCTCAAATCTGCTTAAAATTTTTGAACATTTATTTAGTTTTGAGAGGCAGAGAGCGAGTACAAGTGGGGGAGGAACAGAGAGAGAGAGGAGACACAGAATCTGAGGCAGGCTCCAGGCTCTGACCTGTCCGCACAGAGCCCAACACAATGCTCAAATCCATGAACCGTAAGATCACAACCTGAGCTGAAGTTGGACACTTAACCCACTGAGCCCCCCAGGGGCCCCTCAATTCTGCTTTAACTACTTGGGATAATTGCTTTAAAATGAGTCCAGATAGGAATATATGGATTAAGGTTTGTGATACTTAGAAGCAGGAATTTCTCATTTCTGAACATAAACATTGACTCTTGTTCATGGAATGCCCCCCGCCACGGTGTTGAATCCGTCCAACCCCCAGAGCATGTAAACCACCGTGAGAAGTCCCTTCAGGACCCCGCAGGATCCACCAACAAGTCATAGTTGCCTCGACTGATGCTCCGTCACTCATGGGGCGATGTGAGGATCAAATGAGATAATTATGTGAAAGGCCGCGAAATGAGCAAAGCTCTGTGTAAACACCCGGTGCTATTAACATGAAGGAATTAAGAACCATGTGTGGATTTCAGCATCCTTTTCAGCCCTGGCCAGTTAAGTTTTGCAGAATCACCTGGTGACAATGTTGACATTGTGTACATATGAAGGGAGAAAGTTTCACCAGCTCTGCATGAATTTTCCCTCCACGCAGCAGACTTCACAGTGAGCTTGACCAAGAACATGTCCTTACTTAATGCAACTTTCTCTATGTATTAACTCACGTCCGCTGACTGTTCTATCAGGTTAGTGGGGAATATGCTCTTGGCTTTGCTTCTGACCAAAGCAGCAGAATATTTACTTTCATGTGGACAATAACTCTGGTCTTTGTCATCTACGAGCCCTAGTCAGGCCATCTTTGTTCTCAAGCTAAACATATAAGAGACAACCAGATGAACTCAGGAAGTAGACCCTCTCAAAGGGTTTTGCTAAAGAGAGCTCAGTGGGGGTCTCAATGTGCAGAGAGGGCTTGGTTTATGGGGCGCCTGGGGGGCTCCGTCAGTTAAGCGCCCGACTTCAGCTCAGGTCAGGATCTCACGGTTCGTGAGTTCGAGCCCTGCGTCGGGCTCTGTGATGTCGGCTCAGAGCCTGGAGCCTGCTTTGGATTCTGTGTCTCCCTCTCTCTCTGCCCCTCCCCCGCTCGTGTCTCACACAAAACTAAATAAATATTAAAACAAACAAACAAAACTAGGGGCCTGTTTATACCCTCTTCGGTCTGTTGCTGGCCACCAGTCGCCCCCGAGGAGGAGAGAGTGGCATAACCTCGTGGGTCATGTTGGCTGTGACGATTCCTCACAGCAGAGCTGACAGTGGCCTGCACGGCAGTGGGGGTGCAGTGTGCCGTCTGCGAAGGGAACTAAATGCCCTCCTGTAGGTGGTGATGTAACAAGGGACCGGCAGCTGCAGGAAACCCCAGCCACCTAGGGACCTGAACAAACAAGATGTGGGTTGAGGCGATGGTAGTCACTGTTCGGACACGGTGCCACAGGGTGTCCAGAGGGAATCAACACCCCCAGCCGGGCCTCCGGGGCTGATCCTGCAGGAGCCGGAGGGCACAGGACCCAGGGCAGCAAAGGAGGCAGAGATGAGCGTCTCTGACCACAGATCAGTAGGAAAGAGCGGAAGGTGAATGGAGGTGCTGGAGGGCCGGGGACAGAAAGTGCAGCTGCCCACGGTGGGTGGCATGAAGCTGCACCAACAGTCAGGGGTAAATTCAGCCCGTGCGCCTTGCATCGCGCAGATTCCTCGATGGGTCCCTTCTCCCTGCCTCTCCCCGCTGACCTCCTCCCCTTCTTCCTCCTCACCCTGTCCCTTCCTTCCCTCCCACCTCCTCCAACCCCACTGACCCTGGGGGGCCACCGAGAATGAGCAGCCACAGGACTGCACTGGACCCTATTAACAGGAAGTGGGGGGAGGGAGTCACTCCAGTCTAGGAACTGCAGGTCAGGCCAGGAGCCAAACTGAGGCACCAAATGGCAGAGTAGGCTAAGTGATTCTGCGTGCAAAAGTCGTATTCTGGCAACTAAACTCCTTTACGTGATGAAAAACAAGCAGATTTTGACTCTGTTCCTCTTGAGAGCACGCAGAGTTTTGCAGAAGCAGCAGCCGAGAAAGCGCTTATGCAATATCTCCTTCGCAGTGACTTAACCAGAGATGGATGCCAAATAGACTTAGAAAGTCGTTTCATACTCTGTATCTGGCGGTGGTGACACAGTTCACTGGGACCGTGACAGGAATCAGGCACCCTGGCAGGGACCTGTCCTACTCCGTGGCCAGCGCGCGGCCAAGCGGCCCCTGCAGCAGAGGTGGTCGGCCGAGTCTGCGAGGGCGCCTTCCAGTCTTTGTCTTTCTCCGTTTCTGTTCTGTAGCTTCTCAGAAAAAACTAGTCTTCGGCGTGTGTGGGAGAACTCAGTGTGGCAGCTCAGGGGCACGCCCCAGCTCAGCTCCGAGGGCGCTTAGGGGGCTTTGTCCTATGTGTCGCCTCCATGGGCCTCTCCCAGGAACCCGGTCAGCCTCAAGGGACGCTGACTGCATGAAGAGCCGCCGGGATTACATGTGTCCCATGTCGTCTGTTAACTGTGAGCCTGTGACTTGCAGACTCAGAACGGTCCAGCCTGTAAAGCTCCCTCCCCTGATGCTGGTTCGGAGCGCCTTCCTCCGGCCCTGGCTCCCGGCACCGCCCCCCCCTTGTCTGCACGTTCATCCTTGGTCACAAATGTGCCATCAGGTGGGGTGTTGAGAGTGGGGGGGGGGGGTTCTCTGGAGGGGGCACGGACAGGGGGTGTGTGGGAAATCTCTGCACCTTCTGCTCCATTTTGCTGCCACTCGAAAACTGCTCTTGAAAAAAAATAAAGTCGGTTAAGCGTCCAACTTCGGCTCAGGTCGTGATCTCTGTTTGTCTCTCTGCCCCTCCCCCCGAACACGTGCTCTCTCTCTCTCTCAAAAATAAACATTAAAAAATAAATAAATACATGAAAGAAAATTTAAAAATAAAGTCTTTTTTTAAAAAGGTTAACCTGAAGCCGTCTTTTTCAGGAAAAGCTTGAATGAACTCATTCAGCACCGCTGAAAACACCCTTCTATTTAAGAAAGGCACAAACAAACATGGTTTCACTGTAGTGACTGAACCGCCCCCCACACAGGCCCCACGGCCCGGCTTCTGCTTCCTCCTTCCCATCTGCAGCCCTGGCCGAGCTTCCCGGATGGTCACGACCCCCACACACGTCCCCGGCCCCGCCGAGGCAGCCGCACACCGGCTCTCCCGAGGTCCTTGTCACATTTTGTTCTCGTCCCTGTTTCCTTTTGTTTCGGTCCAACCCGAAATCAGCCGGGAGTGGCCAGGCCAGAGTCACCGTGGTGAGCAAACCCTGGCAGCCGCTTCTCCCAGAGGCTGTTTGCAGATCGCAGGCGTGAGTCATGGGAGCCCGTCCCCAGGGAGGCCCCGCCTCTGTCTCAGGGTGGAGCCTGGTTTCGGCCTGGGTGGTGTCAGCTGATCTGGCCACAGAAGTCCTCAAACGGACGCTGGGTCCATTCAGTTCCCAGTCAGAGATTCCAAAGGCACAGCCAGGTCAATCTAGGCGGCACGGAAAGAGCACCAAGATAGAAACTTCTGGAAGCCCTGGGTCAGCGGGGCTTCCAGGTTTCCCAGAGCTTTCCCTGTCAATATTCTGTTTGTCATGCAGGACAAAGCGTCCGCTGCCTGGGCCAGGTTTCACGGGGTGTTTGCAGCCTCCTGGTGGGTCTTTAAAGGTCCCTTCAGGAATCTTCCTGAGGCTTAGACCTGTTTCTATTCATAACGCCTTCTCCACGTGTCTGGGGATTTTCTACAAACAGAGATGAAGCTCCTGCAGTTTAACATATCTGCATCTGTGAGCTACCCAGAATCGAAGTGTCTTTTTATAGGAGTTACGTGAAGGGGCGCCTGGGTGGCTCAGTCGGTTGAGCATACAACTTGGGTTCAGGTCATGATCTCCCGGTTCGAGAATTCGAGCCCTGCATTGGGCTCTGCTGACAGCTCAGAGCACAGAGCCTGCTTCCGATTCTGTCCCCTCTCTCTCTGCTCCTCTCCTGCTCATACTCTGTCCCTCTCAAAAATACATAACCATTAAAAGTTTTTAAATAAATAGAGGAGTAACATGATGATATGAACAGTCTTATAACGTAGAAACTGTTAGATATGAAAGGTTCTTCATTCAACCCATTCAAAGAAGGGAAGCAGTAAAAGTAAAGCCGAGGGAACATTTCATTCACTGCAATGAAACCACATATTGGCTTGATTTTTTTTTTTTTAAGCCAGTAGGAGAAATGTTCTCGCCAAGTGTTTAAATTAATGGACACTTTTCTTAGCTGGAGTTCTTTCTCCCTTCTGTGTGTTTGGGAAGTAATCTAAGAATGGGGATCAGGAGACGGGGGCCGCCTCCATCAATGGTGTATTATGGCATCTTGAATAGACCTTCACGGGCTGTGTTCTTCGCTTTCCTCATACATAAAATGAGAACAGAAGTGCTGAGTCTAACTGAAAAGGTTGTTGCAGGAATGAAATGAGGCAATGCGAACAGTATGTAAAGAATTGCCCAAATATGTCAAATCCTTTTATGATTAAGGCTGGAAAGCCTCAGTGAGATTTCATGACGACCACGTAAATGAGTGGGAATTAAAGACTCCCTGTCTTCACTCAGCCAGTAGATTTTAAAACAAGCAATTATATAACGAACGCCATTGTGGGTTTTGTGACCAAATCAAGGTTGCTTGACATACAGGATAGGAGTGCTTGTGCGAGTGCTGTGAGGTCAATTCCTGTGTCTAGTCCATTTCTAGCCATTTGTGCTCCTGTTTAATATATATACATATGGGGGGGGGAGGTGCGTGGGTGTGTGTGTGTGTGCGCGCGCGCATGTGTGAGAGATGAGGTCTCTCTATTTTATGGCTATGCCTTTTTTCCTCATACATTTTTACAAATGAGATGAAAGTATCCCGTGAAATTCACATTTTTAAAATGTACACGTCAGTGGTTCTCAGTGTGCGTATTCACGACGCAGTGTTTTCATCTCCACTGTGTACGTCCCTAATAGTTTCCCACCAGAGAACAGAAACCCCACAGCCACTAGCAGAGTGCCCTTTTCTCCCCTCCTCTCAGCCCCTGGCAAGCACTGATCTAGACAAATCTAGACATTTTCTACATGTTTGTGAATTTCCTAATTTTTCTTCCGTTGCTGATTTCGAATACCATTCCATTATGATCAGAGTTGGTATCTCACCATTTTAGTATTTTTAACTTTTAAAGGGTCTCATTTCAGGTTCCTGGGGGGCTCAGTTGGTTAAGCGTCCAACTCTTGATTTCAGCTCAGGTCATGATCTCATGGTTTGTGAGTTCAAGCCATGCGTTGGGCTCTACCCTGATGGTGTGGGGCCTGGTTGGTATTCCATCTCTCTCTCTCTCTCAAAGTAAATAAATAAATTTAAAAGGTCTTAATTTACAACGTATCCTATGATCTATTCTGGAGAATGTTCTGTCTGCTCTTTAGAAAACTGTATTCTGCTGATGTTGAATAGAGTTCTACAGATGCGCGTAGCCCCCACCCTAATCCAGCATCACCTCATTGTGACGTAGGCAGTTCCGTCTATAAACACTCTATTTTCAATAAGCTCCCGTTCTGAAGCTCCTGACAGTTACAGATGTGAGGGTGGACGGGCATCATCAAACCCAGGACAAGCGCTTTCGTGAATGGTGCCTCTGCCTTCTAGACACAGTCTCCCATCTTCCTCGGGAACGGTCTCTGCTGACTGCTTTTATTCCGTTATATACGTCGTACCTTCCTATTCCTTTGTACATACAGCAATTTGTGCTAAAAACGGGAGTTTTAAATCATGTAATATCACACTGGAAATCAGATCCATACAGACACACTGTGCGTGTGGTTCTTTGTTAATGAACTTTCAGAACTAGTTCGGAAAGGCTGTGTTCTTTGTGCTCGGTTAGCTTCATGATCAGCTAATGATTTGAGAGAAATTTCCTGAAATGCCTGGAAGCAATATGTCTCTCCGTCTCTGTTGACGGGCCCTGTGCCTGCGTTCAGGAATGCCTTCAAGACTCAGACAGGTGTCTGAAAATTCTACCTCAACCTCACCTTCTCCCTGAGCAGAGTCTCGGGGTCAGCCAGCAGTGAGAACTTCCACGATCTTCCCTAAGCAGGCGCACA
Organism: Helogale parvula; assembly: GCA_004023845.1. Lineage (NCBI taxonomy): Eukaryota > Metazoa > Chordata > Mammalia > Carnivora > Herpestidae > Helogale > Helogale parvula. Next base: position 85,482 of record PJEM01004543.1, on the reverse strand, counting down.
GCCCTGGGCATGAGCACAGTTCTGCCCGTGCACGTAGCCTTCTGGATGCCCAGGAATATGCCAGGGCTTTATCAACCCCTGCGAGATATCTGCTCCTCCAGCTTTTCCGTGTAACCATTTTGGTTGACCTAGTGTTGGCGCATTTTCACCGAGGGCCTTTGGGAAACGAAAATGCTGCCTGATCAATTTCAACCAATGACCTCCAAAAAGCTGCTACTCTGAGTGATCTCTGAGTCAGGTCAGATCAAGACGAGGCTGACGAGTGGGGTCTTCTGGGAACCACAGCCGTTAAAATAATGACAGTCGTCTGGGCACTGGGCTTCTGCCATGGGTGGCTGCCAGGCTGTCCATCTTCCCCAGGAGTGTGTGGTGTTTCCAAGGCAACCAAAGAGCTGAGAGCACGGAGAGGGAATGGGAAAGTTCTGTTAAACTCCACAAAACTTGCTGTTCTTACCAAGATCAAGCAGGTTTTTGTTTGCATTTTTTTTTAAATACACATTCCCTGGATTGTTGTCTTTGGTTAGTTTCCTGAGCTCTGAAAAAATCTATTCTGCTCATTGTTGCCCATGTTCTCCTTGCTTTCAGAGAGCAGAGGACCTTCAGGGGTCCTTCCTCCATGACCCATCTGACCTCCCGCGGTCGAATCTTCTCAGACTCATCAGTAATTCCATGATGTTGAATCTATCAGAATCCGAGGAAACAGAGCCTTAAATGTGAACTCCTCAGTGGACTCAATGGCACGACCATCTTCTAGAGACGCCCTACAGAAGCAAGCCCCAGGCTTCAGCTGGGAGAAATACATTTTTCGTAGTCACCTTCTTCACTCTGTCGATCACAGGCAGAGCGAGCTAGTTCAGGTTCAGCTATGAAGGCACCGTTTCTCCCCTGGATAATAATTTACCAGGCACACAGAGTGGGGCTGTTCTTTTCTGCTTCCAAACTACACCTGCGCCAAAATGACTTAGACTGATCATTTCTGACAATGGATTTCCCCATCTGTGACTTCCTCCCCAGTGCATTTCACTATGAGATTTCAAACGCATGTTTTGTTAGTTTTTGTTTTTTTTTTTTATTCTGATTGATCTTACTAGACTGCCGTGTTCAAACAACCTTGTGGTTATTGTCCATTTAGTGTGGAATCAGATACGTTATAAAATTCTTTGGAAAATATAACGCATTTAAAATTTACAAACTGTGATGGGGCACCTGGAGAGCTCAGTCAGTTAAGCATCCAACTTTGAATCAGGCCATGATCTCACGGTTGGTGGGTTCGAACCCGGCATTGGGCTCTGTGCGGACAGCTGAGAGCCTGGAGCCTGCTTTGGATTCTGTCTCTCTCCCTCTATGCCCCTCCCTTTCTCATGCTGTCTCTCTCTCTCTCTCAAAAATAAAATAAACATTAAAAACTTTTTTAAATAAAAAATAAATAAATGAAATGAAATTTACAAACTGTGAATATTGGGAAAAGCATAAAAAATTATTTCATTCCTGGATACTATGCCTAGCATCTTCATGCATACCTTGTAATTTGCTATTTCCAACAATCTTTTGAAGAAGTTAATAGAACGGACTCCTTTTTTACAGATTACAAAATGGAGATCTTAAATAAGATTTCTGCAGTTGCACAACCAGCAATTGATAAAACCCAGCTTCAAAGACAATCTGTTTATTTTGCTTTTCACCGGGATTTGGTTTGGGAAATGAAGGTAATGGTAAATTCACCTCCTGATTATCTGAACTTCCATGAAGTTTAAAATAGTTTAAGGGGTTTCTCCTTATATTTCTCTCTATATATGAGAATATATAGAGAGTGGTTTTCTATTCGCCTTTTTAGATAGCAGCCAGAGCCAAAATCTTTGTTCTCAGTACCACAGACTATAACTCAATACAGAATGTAATATTATTAGGAAAACATGAATCACAAATGAGTAACAGTGTTGCCTAGAGTTTTTAGGAAAATAATACACTGATAGACATTTTTATCAAAATATAGCTTGTTTACAATAAAAGCCTTAGCTACTTATTATTTTAATTCATTGCTTTTACCCATTTTAATTACATATTTGGATTTTCAAAAATATCACTAACACCATATTAAAAATAATGTTCCAAACCACTAAGATTTTCTTGGAATGATTCAGCACTTAAGCATATGACACTTACCACTCTCTCATGAGTCATTGTTTTAGAATAACTTTTTAATGTTACAATACTTTCTTGTAGGGATTTTTGATTTTGCAAACAATTTTCCATCAGTTGATGTTCTCAGAAGTTTTTCATTATTACATAAAAGTTATATTTCAGTTCTGTTTACACAACGTCAGAATATGCAACAAGAAATCTTATCGTTGTCTCCTGAAGCCCATGATCATAGCACACATCCGGTCACCATTCTGGTTCACTCCCCATTCATCTCAGAGAGGCGCTTCTGAACCGGGTAGTGATTCCACCGTCATACACGCCCCCATTATTTTAGCAAGATCTGTGAACTCTGGGATTAAGGCTTGTCTGTCTAAAGGATCTAGAAACTTTCTGCTCTGGTGGACTCAGAAAATACGTCCTCGTACCTTGTCCCAGGGGCTTTGTCAAGCAGGGGTCGTCTCTCCTGCTTGTTGATCACAGAGTCTCTTATCAAGGACTAGAACTCTTTCAATACTTTTCTATTTCTTTCAGTCTGTTAAAGACTGTGAAGAGCTTGTAGGTGTATGATAATCTCCAGGTATGAAAAGAAGTATGTATTGTGTTTAGTGTTTTAATCCCCACACCAGAAGAGGAGACAGTAGTTCATTGTCTTAAGGTATACAAGATTGAGAACTTCAAACAGACATTTGCCTGATGTCAAGACTCTTGAACGAATGCTGTTCATAATAAGAGTTCTAAAAATAGAAACATTCCCTTAACAGGGCCAGAAATACTATAAAGGAACTTGCCATTTGCATGGGACTCTGGTTTGGGGGGAAAAATACATTTTGTGGAAAATTAAATCCTAGTTTGATCTTCACACAGCTGCATAGTACAAAGTAATATTATCAAAAGGTTGTGGGGGTGCCTGGAGGGTTCAGTCAGTTAAGCGTCTTACTTCTGCTCAGGTCATGATCTCATGGTCCGTGGGTTTGAGCCCTGCATCAGGCTCTGCACTGACGGCTCAGAACCTGGTTAGGATTCTCTCTCCCTCTCTTTCTCTCCCCCGCCCCCACTCACACATGTGCTTTCTCTCTTTCAAAATAAATAAACTTTAAAAAAGGGGGGGGGGCTTGTGGACTCCCCAAGCTGGTAAATTTAGAGAAACTGTATTTTGTGTAGATGAAATAATTGGTGACTCAAGCCAAAGAAAATGCAAAATCACTTTTTATGTGTTCCACTTCGGGTATGGTCACGGAAACTCCTGCCAGACCAATTTCCCCACAAATAACAGCTATAAACTTGGATAAATTTTTTAAAACTTGCCTGGAGGTAGCACAGAGTGAACAAAAGCAGGAAGATTATAGCAGAGAATCAATTCAGCAGAAAGAATGGCCTGGGGTGGTTTTTCTGGTTTTTGTAATGACTTAAGCCTGAGAGTCAGGCTGGACTCAGCACTGACAGGGTAAGACACGGATGGAAAATCCATACTTTTTTGACCTTCAGAAACACGGCTTAGAGTTTGGAATACCCACTACCACTAGAAAGTAAGGAAGACACTCCCAGAAGCACAGAGCCAGAGAGGCAGAGCGCCATGTGAAGGGTTGGCCAGCTGACTGGCTCATTTTGACTCATGAAAACTCACAGCATTTTAAAGTGAATTTTGAGCTGCACCAAAAAGGCAGTGTTTATCAGTCCAATATAATGAATAGTCTGCCCAAACTTAGAAAATCAGCCCTCTATTTGGGAATACAACAGAATCAGAGTCTAAACCTTCAGAATCTTCAAGAAACAATACAAGGTCAGCCAACAGATGAAGAAAGCACAGCTCAACCCATTCTCAAGAGAAAAGACAGTCATCGATGGAAACCGGTTCCCAAATGAGCATATATTGGGATCGGCAGATGGGGTTCTGTTTTACCTGTTTTCATGTAGCTCGGTGGCCTAAAAGAAAATATGCTCTCAATAAATAAAAGTCTAAAAGTTTCAACAGAAAACTAGAAATGAAAAATGTCCCAATTTCAAGAATGAAAAACTCAGTCTAGGCAATAAATATGCCCTGTTGGCCTTCACGGTGGAATGGAGCTGACAAGGGAGGGAGTCCATGAACTTAGAAACAGGTCAATAGACTTTTCTGCCTGAAGAACAAAGAAAGATGTTTGAAAAACAAAGCAAAGATGTTTGCTTGTGTTGAGGTCCCATAAGCAGAGGAGAGAGAAAATGGGACATAAAAAAATTATTGAAAAGAATGGCTGAGGGGCGCCAGGGGGGCTCAGTCAGTTAAGCAGCTGACTTCATCTCAGGTCATGATCTCACGGTTCCTGAGTTTGAGCCCCGTGTCAGGCTCTACGCTGATAGTGTGGAGCCTACTTGGGATTCTCTCTCTCGCTCTCTCTCTCTCTCTCTCTTTCTCTCTAAATAAAAACTTTAAAAAAAAAAAAGACAGGCTGAAAAATTCTCAGTTTGGTGAAGACTCTAGTTTAGAGAATCAAGAGACTTGGTAAATCCCGAGAGCAGGTGCACAGAAAATGAGTAAGCACATCGCAGTCAAAATACTGAAAGCCAAAGAAAAAAATGTTTTAAAATAAGCCAGAGAAAAATAATACATTAGCCAGATGCAAAAAAAAAATGATTCAAATATTTTCTGATATCTTGTCAGAAATTTTGGAGTCAGAAGACAGAGGCACAGCACAGTAAATAAATGCTGAAGGAGACAAACCAAACCAAACCAAACCCTGTCAAGTCACAATTCTACACCCAACAAGCATATTCCTCGAACACAAAGGTAAAGACCCTCTCAGATAGAAGACAACGACAGTGCGACGGTAGTGACTTGTGCCAGGAAGAACCTCAAATCGCCAGGGAAGAATGAGGCACGACAGAAAACGACATGGTGGTGTGCACAGAGTATCCTAGGAAATCCACAAAACAACTACTGAAACCCAAAATTTAATTTCAAACGATCAGAAATCAATTGTGTTACTGCATACAATCAGCAAACAATGGGAACCAGGATAAAATAAAGCGTTAAACAGATACAGAAACTGTGCACATGCCCCCAACACAGAGTCGTTGAACAACAGAGGCGGCTGAAGATGAACTTGAAAAGTGACATTCCCGGGAAACAGATCAGCACGAGGAAAAGCGAACAGATACAACAGACGCGAGGTCTCTGATGGAAATGGGGACCGTGTCTCCCTTCCCTGGAAGAAGGGCCACCTTGCTTTAAAGCGGCAGAAACTCGGCCATGGTTGTGTCCTACCAGTGGGTGGAAAGTGGAACTTGTACTCAGTGAACTTGGATATTGAGCGGAGATTTCCAAGTGAAACTGGAAGGCATGACCTGGTTTCTCCTTGCTTTTCGTACTAAAAATGCTACAAAAAGGGAGAAATGGAGCCATGAGCTGCTCAGGGAAAAGAAACCAGCACTTGATGATTTGGAAAATTCTCAGTCTTTCCAGATAGCATGCTCTAGAAACAGGGCCAAGGGTGTGACTGGAAAACCATGTTCAAGGGATGAGATGTGGGGCTCACGGATACAGTCTTCCTTCTCTGGCTGGTTATCCAGGGAGGAACAGTGTAGACTGCTCACACTTAGCAGTGCTGGTCTCTGACGTCCCAGGAAAACTGACAAGGTTTTCTAGAACTTTCTATCAACAGAACCACGGCCTGCGTGGCTGGGCAGGAACAGAGATGGGATGGGATGACTTCCAGGGCAGGGCTGTGGACCCAGATGCCAGAGAAGGCCCCAAGAACAGACCATCAAACCACAGAGGACTATTCTCAGCCTTAACCTTATGGAGCTTGCCTCTCTAGAATTTTCTCTAGACCAGTGCCCTCCCCGGTCCTCCACCTCCGCCTTTGCTGTTTCTATTTATCCCTTTCAGATGGAAATGGCCATCCTATGCCTGTCCCACCATTGTGCTCTGGAAACAAATAACTTGTTTTCTAGTTCCACTGTTCTGCTGAGCAAAAGAAACTTGGGCCCAGAATGGATTCAACCAACAGTCACACCCATAGCTGATTTAGATCATTTGGATAATGAGATTTGGAACCTTTTCCAAAAGGTAATATTTGTACGACATTTGGATTTAGAGTTGATGCCGGAAAGGCTTAAGACTTTGGAGGATGCCGGGATGGGGTGAATGTATTCTGTACATGAGGGAACATGAATTCTGGGGTGCCAAGGGCTGGACTCTACTGGGTTGAATAGTGCCTCCTCACCCTCAAAAATATTCTGTGTCCATCGGAACTTGTGAACATGACCTTATTTGGAAACAAGATCTTTGCAGGTGTGATGAAGTTAACATGAGGTCCCAGTGGATTAGAGCAGTCTCTGCCCCAAGTGGCCTTATAGGAAGGGGGAAATTTGAGCAGGGACACACATGGGGAATAAAGCCATGTGAAGCCAGAGGCAGAGATTGGAGTTATATCATCATAAACTGAGGGACACCAAATATTACCAACAACCACCGGAAACCAAAGAGGGTGGGGACCATCCTTCCAGGAAATGCCTGCCAGCACCTTGACTTCAGACTTCTGGTCTTCTAAACTGTGAGAGAATAAATCTATGTTTCAGGTGCCTGGGTCGGCTCAGGTCATGATCTCACAGTTTGTGAGTTTGAGCCCTGCGTCGGATTCTGTGCTGGGAGCTTAGAGCCTGGAGCCTGCTTCAGATTCTGTCTCCCCCTCTCTCTCTCTGCCCATCCCCCACTCATGCTCTGTCTCTCTCACTCTCTCTCACTCTGTCTCTTTCAAAAATGAATAAACATTTAAAAATTTTTAAATCTACCCACTTTGTGGTATTTATTCATACTCACCTTGGGAAACTGATACACTCTGGGACCAGTTTATTGAATTGAACGGCTTGCATTAATGGGAGTACAAACAGAGTATCATTCATGAAATAGCTAATCCAAGAAGAAATAAAATTATTATTGCCATTGACTTCTAGGATCATCCTCATAGGACTTTTAAGAGAGTAGACAAGCAATTAAAAGAAAAAGTAACATCCAAAAAAGCTTTGCTCTCCAAATCAGAACTCAAGTAATATTACTACACACCAACAAAAAAAAATCAATTGTACCATAATAATATACATAATAAATATAAATAAATATTTCACAATAGCTACTAAAAATTCTGAAATACCTATAAATAAGGGTTTTTTAATTTTTTTAATGTTATTTATTTTGAGAGAGAGAGGGAGACAGTGTGAATGAGAAATGGGTAGAAAGGGAGGGACAGAGAATCCCAAGCAGGCTCCATGCTGTCAGCCCGACTCAGGGCTTGATCACATGACCATGAGGTCATGACTGAGCCAAAATCAAGAGTCAGATGCTGAACTGACAGAGCCACCCAGGTGCCTGTATAAATAAGTTTTGAAAATAATAGGATGTTCAAAGTCTTCGTTTTAGTCAGTTGGCACTGCTATACCAGAATCGGGAGCGAAGTAGCTTAAACTGCAAACGTTTCTCACCATTCTGGAGGCTGGAAAGTCCAAGATCAAAGTGCCAGCTGATTTAGTTCCTGGTCTGCAGAGGGACACTGACTCGATGTGGTTTCATATGGTAGAGAGAGATCTGGTGCGTGCGCTCTGGCCACTTACAAAACTTATAAGGCCACCAATCCCACCATTGGGACTCTACCCCCATCCTCCTCCAAACCCAGTTACCTCCCAAAGACCCCATCCCCAAATACTACTACATTGTAAATTAGGGCTTTAAGACATTCAAACCATTAGTTAGTTAGTTAGATAGATAGATAGATAGACAGACAGACAGATAGATAGATCTTAGTGACACGAAAAGAGAAGACAGATACATCATTTTCAAAGTTCTAATCAAAATTTCTTAAGTGGATTTCAGAGAATTACACACACATGTCTAAGAATCATTCTGGGAGCACCTGGGTGGCTCAGTCAGTTAAGAATACAACTCTTGATTTTGGCTAAGGTCATGATCTCAATGGTTCGATGGGTAGAGGCCCCGTCAGGCTCTGCTCTTATGATGTGCAGCCTGCTTTGGATTCTCTCTCTGTCCCTCTCTCTCTCTCTCTGCTCTTCCCCTGCTCTCTCTGTCTCTCTATGTCTCTCTCTGTCCCTCTCTCTCTCTTTCAAAAATAAGTAAATAAAATAGTTTTTAAAATAAAAAATAAAAATCATTCTCACAAACATTCAGAATCATTTGAAGAAGAAGATATCCACCCTCCGTAGGTCAAGAATTACTATAAGTCTCCCTAGGACTCGATGAAATGACTTCTCTAATAAAATAAATAAATAAAAACTCTAAAATACCAAGGAGGTAGGAAAACATATATCTACAGTTGCTATAGTTTTATAGTTGACAGTAGATTCGATCACCTACGGAACACGGAAATGAGTCAACCTTCTTTTGGATCCTTGTCTAGAACCAGCTTAAACGGATGCCGTTGCTCGTGAAATTCCCTAACTGTCCCTTGTGTTCGGTGACTGAGGGAAATATCAGGCCGGTGAGGAGTTCATTACAGGCCCAAGGAACTAATTAATTAATAAATCAGAAGCCAGGCTGGAGGTCTGTAACCCCTGAGATCCCACGGTGCTCTGAGGAGTTCCCGCACTTCCTAGGGGTCCAGTGCAAGCTCTCCTGGGAAAAGGCTACGGTAACGGAAGTCCGGTCCTTCTTCAGAACGTGCGCGATGAGTCAGAGATGCCACATTTGTCCGGCGCATAGAACTACCGGGTTGGAACAAACCAAAAGGCCCTTCAAATCCAAACTCCTCCTCCAAACCACAAACCACCCCATTTTTAGATTCTACATGCCTCTCCAGGTAATTATAATATTGATATTGTCCTGATTTGCAAAAGTAATAGTTAAGAGCTGATATACAACATGGCTCACCCTCCAGCATCATTTCCACCGTTCAGGAACATAGAACCCGAATTACTCAATGGGATATAGACGCCCAGTGTTTACAGAAGAGGAAGCCTAAAGCCTCAAAAGAAATGAAGACGTTTATTCACCGTTTCACATGGACTCCGGCCAGAGCTCCCTGAGCCACACATTTGGTAGGACAAGGAAACCTAATTGAATTGTCACCACCTCTCATAATGGCTCCTGCCAGACGGCCACAGATGAAGACCAACTCTGTTTCATTTGTCTCCTCTTCCTTAAACTCGCCCGTGTCACATAAAAGTCATGAGTATGGTTTTCTTACTAGCTTTCATACTCTAGAACTAAAAGAATGAAACCATTGACTGATTATACTTCTGAATCCTGGTATCTCCCTCCGCTCCCCCCAGTCAGTAAAGGAGAAGAAACCAGTAGAAAGTTTGAATCATATTTCACACCCCCTCCCAAATCTGAATGCCGAGAACTTGCCATCTCGTCAGGCTGCTTGATCTATCTGTACGTATAAATTCTAATAACCGTGAAATTACAACCCTTAATTTTCCAAGTCCTCTTTCCTTCTATGAAGATCATTTGCAAAGGTAAGCACCTACCCCCAATCCTGCTAAGTATGAAATATTTTAATACCTGATTTTTTTTGTCTTATCACCTAGAATTAAATGGCTTTTTCACAAACAGAGTTAACATTTTGTTTAGCCAATTTTATGTTGTTTCACAAAAACACGAATGAAATGCAGTGGGATTGGGGATGAAAGAGGGTAAAAGTGAGATGTAACCGAGTTTAATATCGTAACTTATCACGAGGGAGGCACACGGCTCTGGGCAGGAAAAGCAACAGAACGTGTCCATCTACGGATCGATATTCTTCACCTCAGCGGGGCCACGGTGATCAGCAGATGTTAAAGACCTCACATAGGAAAAGAAATATGGGGAGAAAGTTGATAGGAGGAGTTACAAGAGCAGGAAATGATCATTAAGCCAGTAAAGTTTCAGGGGACGGGTGGAGAGGTTGTTTTCTTATTTTTTTAATTTTCAAATCTTTAACTTGTTTAGTACTTTCTGCCTACGGAGCCTACCAGCCACCGAACGGTTGAAATCGGGCTGCTGCTACTGGAGAATGAAATGAGCGATCGTCAGGAAAGTCCTCACAGCCGGGACACCAACGTGAGCCTGAGACATTCATTCCTAGGGATAAAGGTCCCACCAGGGAGGACAGCATTGCTGACCGCCATGTGCCCCCATGTGACTTATTTCATCACATCTTTCCAAATACACAAGCTTCTGAGAAACTAGGGACAGGGTGAGGTTGGGGATCAGGAGTTGGGTCCCAGTGCAGGGGCCATCTGACCTGGGGCAGGTCACTGCTCTCTGCCTGAGTCCCATCTGCCAGTGGAGGCTAGCAGACACCTGTCTCCCACCACAGGAAGGACTGAACTAGTTCGTTACCAGCCTTGGCGACAGGACCGGCAGGAAACATGCGCTCACTGGGTGAGAAATCCCCCTCCAGAGTCCTTCCCGCTTCTCCAGTCCCCACCGCCACCCTCACAGTTTTGTCCTGAGGGCACGCTAGAGGCTTGCAGAGAAATCAGGGACAATGCTTCTCACTGACCTTCGCACAAAGACGACCTTTGAAAAAGAAATGGCTTCGATTATGTTGGTTCTCTTGAATATTTTCAGGACGAGATGAAGGTATCTCTAAACATCCTGTGAATTTTGAGCTAATTTATGCAACTTTTTCTCCCCTAAAATATCTGAAGAAAAAAATTTAAGAGATGTTTTTTTCAAGTTCGATTTTTTTAACTTTTTTTTTTTTTTTTTTGGAGAGACAGTGCATGAGCGGGGGAAGGGCTGAGGGAGAGTAAAACATAGAATCCAAAGCAGGCACCAGGCTCTGAGCTGTCAGCACAGAGCCTGACATGGGTCTTGAACCCACGAACCATGAGATCATGACCTTGTAAGCATGCAGGTCTGAACCAAACGGACTCCATGACAGGCTTCAAGTTTCCCCTCTGATCTTGGAGGCCTAAGTGTTGGTTTCTCAGAATCATTAGACAATAGAAGGGCACACATTGCCCAAGGCAGGAGGGACCACCCTTGTAACACCCAATCAGGAAAGGCCAGCTAACACCTTTAACATTCCTAAGGGCAGGCCTAGAGATAGAAGCTATAGGTAATCACTTACTGCTTAAGGCTAGTTACACCCTAGTGAGAGTCCTGGGTCCACTCTGTAATTGGTTAACACTCTAAGTGTTGTGATTGGGTCCCTCCAAAAGTAACGAACACTCTAAGCAATGTGTATGGTTAAAGTTGCTGCCAATGCTGTTATTCGATATAATGATTGGGTCACTGCACCTGTGTCTCAATTTCCTGTAACTCCCCTTCCCAAACCCATAAAGGCCCTACCCCGCCTTTGTTTGGGGCTCTCAGCACGGATCCACTGCGCTGGTGAAGTCTGTGAGCCCGAACTCGAGCCCGTAATGATAATAGAATCCTTTGCTTTTGCATGCATGACTCTGTCTCCCCGGCGGTCTCTGGATTTGGGGGGCGATACTGAAATCTGGGCATAACAACCTGAACCAAAGTCGGACGTTTAACCACCTGAGCCACCCAGGCGCCCCTCAACTTTGACTTTTAAAGAGATAGCTCAATATATACTGTTAACTATTTCTAAACTGTTTTGTTTTATATATTTTTTAACCTAATTCTGTCTCTCTGCTCGGAATTTTGCTGAAAGGCTCACAGGTCAGGTGAATTCACCTCACAAAAATACCAGGATCAGGGTGTGTGTAGCCACAGGTCGCAGTTAACAAAGAGACAATGAAGTCTGTCTCCAGTGACTCGGGTCTTGCCTCCAGGTCATACACGTGGGTCTTGCAGATGCTGTGACTTTCCAGGGGAAATGTCCTGCAAAAGGAGAGCTTCCGAGTTGGGGACTCGGGACCCAACACACTTTGTCTTCTGACGAATTCTTTCAGTATGGGCACCATAGTAAGACAGTCGAAGAGGGTCACAATTATGCTTACAATTTTCATTTTCTATCCATTAACTCAGTCAAAGCCCAGCATGTCATTTCATTGACTATAGGTGTGGCCTTGGGGAGAGCAGGCTCCCAACTGAATCCGACATGGATGCTTCTCTAGGAAACACGGTAAAAATATGCACGCAAAAGCAACAATATTATAAGATAGAAAATAGTGAACATTGAATCGGGACCTGGGAGGTTTGCAGAAGCGCAGAGATGTATGTAATATGTTTCATTTCTGTACTTTATGTCCAGAAAAAAACAACAAAGAACAATACATTATACTTTAGAGACAAGAGTATTACGAATATTATGAGTACGAAGAGAAACGGCATACATTTCTTATGTATAAACATATAGCTAACCCAGGCCAAAAACACCTGCCTTCCATATCGTTTTAAATAATGGGTTGATTGGGGCACCTGGGTGGCTCAGTCGGTTAAGCAACTGACTTCGGCTCAGGCCATGATCTCATGGTTCATGAGTTCGAGCCCCACGTCGAGCTCTGTGCTGACAGCTCAGTGCCTGGAGCCTGCTTTGGATTCTGGGTCTCTCTCTCTCTGCCCCTCCTCTGCTTGTGCTCTGTGTCTCTCTCTCTCTCAAAAATAAACATTAAAAATATTTTAACTAATAATAATAATGGCTGGATGATGGGAGATACGCATCAGCTTAACTGAGTCTGCCACGTTGGCTCCAAGCTCGTGCATACAGTGAGCATGTTTCCAAGTGCTCCTAATTTTACCTGGTAAAATACTATTTCCTGAGCCACCGTGGCCAGGTGTCAGGGCAGGAGAATGAAGTCCAAAATGCAATATATATTGCTCTTCTGTATCTCTGCACACTGCCTTCCCTGCCCGGTCGCCGCACATCACTGAAAGCCCATTGGTATATGCGACCACAGACACTGCCCCTCAATAAACCCAGCACCTGCCCGCCAGGTGAGCCACAAACCCTCCCAGGGCCACGCCGTGCTGGCCATCCCGGGCTTCCCACGGCCAGCCCAGGGCAGGTCACGAGCAGAGAGATGCCATGGACTGGATTTGTTCAATGTCAGGCAGTATCCAGGGGCTAGTTTCATTACTTTAGTTATCTAAGTCATGATCGTATTAAAGATTTCAGAAAGGTTTTGAAGTGTTTGTCTTAGGGAAAGAAGGATGTAAGAACAATCAAGGTGTGATGAAATAGCTTTGCACTGATTCATGAAAGAAAATCTGAGTCCAAAACGTCTGTGCTTATTTTCCACTCACTAACACAGTGGTGTTTTCCCGTGAGCTTTGTATTAGAAGAGCTGGTGCGAATCACAGCTCAACAGCCGGACACTTGTCTGCCTGCACCCTGTGTGAATATAAGTAAAAGCTTTTAAGTTTATTCTATGTATTTATTTTGAGAGAAAGAGAGACAGCAAGAGAGGGGAAAGGGAAGAGAGACAGAGAGAGAGAGAAAGAATCCTAAGCAGGCTCCGAGCTGTCAGCACAGAGCCCAACTCGGGGTCCAAACCCATGAAGTGGGAGATCACGACCTGGGCCGAAGCCGGACACTTAACCAACTGAGCCACCCAGGCGCCCCATAGGCAAAAATAACTTTAAAGCTAACGGCAAACAAACACAAATAACACATTCTCATGGAAACTGCTTTTCTCTGATAAACATAAAAACGCCAAAAGGGTAATGTAACTAATGGAAGCCATTTAAGTCCCCGAAAGCTAATGGACAGACTGGTTCCACCAGGGCTTGCTTTGATGCTTTTTGGAGCATCTAAATCTTCAACATCTACCATTAAACTTTGATCAGATCTCAGTCGGGATGCACGAAGATTAGAACTCACTTTAGCTGAATACTGTATGCCAAAGGGTGCCACGTCTGTGCGATCAGCACTTGGCTAAGGCCCTGGCTGGAGTGTGGCACACTAGCCCATTTTGGAAGTGAGCACTCGTCTCTTGACCACAGAAGGGGGATGTTTGCGTCACTCAGAAAACGCAACCCCAGCATGTCCCCGTGAGGCCTCGGAGCACCAGTTTACCCAAGTCTTTAGAGGCGCACCGTTCATCATGAAGACGGTTACTGAGTTCTTGCTCAGGCAACTCCGAAGCAAGTTTTCTGAGTGATTTTTTTTCTTTAATGTTCTTTGCCATCATAGTCTTCGCTCCTTTACCACGAGGAAGCATCCTTCTCCCAATAACCTGTGCCGTTGTACTTAGTTTTGCTTTTGTTGAGATTTCAGTCATGCTTTTGTTAAGATATTCATCAGCACTGTAACTTAAACTAAAGTATGAAGGGCTACTTCCATCATGTCATGCCTCCTTGGTGCATAATTGAGATATCAGTGAATGAGGGGGTGGCACAGGTGATGTTGGGGGGGGCGGGCTCTGGACTGTCTCCACCCCACCTCCCAACCCTGGCCTCTTATTCTGTTTATAAGAAGAGTCTAGCTGTATATTGACCTATCGAGTAGGTTTCCTGGCGAGCTCCTTTTTTGAAAATAAGAAGCCACAAATATTCTCTTTGAAAGCTTTGATCTCTTCTTTATCCCACGTGCATTTTGCCTTAGCAGGGAAGCCACTTATGGATTCTTATATTTCTGTTTATTATGGCTGCACCTCAGAGCAGTCTTGATCATCTCTGTCCCTTCTGGAAACTGAGGAGAGACTTTCTATAAGGCTTTGAAGAAAGGAGAAAATGGCATTGTGGGTAAGATGTGCGATGGGCGTTGATAGACTGTCTTTAAGAATAACTATTAGGAACCCAATACCCTCCATTTATCTCGGGTTTTCAATGAGAAAATAATTCTTTGGTTCATAAGGAGAGATTCCCACTACGGGCCCGAGAAATAAGTTCTGTTTAGGGTGACATCCCCTCCTCTGAGGTTATATTACGTGACAGTCTTCCAGAGACCCCCAATTTCCCATCACTAAAAATGCACTTCTTGGGGCCCAGGTTAGGACAGGGGGCAGGGGTAACGGTGATGGTCCCACCCACGGGCGCACAAAACAACCCCCTCGGGGCAGAACTACATAAGTGAGTTCTCAAACTGCTTCTCAACCTTCACGGATGGCTGAAAGGAAGGATCTGGGGACCTTTGAAGGAGAGGGGATCAGTATTGAGTAAGGCAAAAAAAAAAAGACAAAAATGTAAAGTCACACTGAGGCCACGTGACAGAAAGCCTCTGTTGAGGGTTCTCAGGGAAAAGACAGAAGGCCGACCTAACGACCAGTGTGCACCATTCCAGGAAAGAGGAAAATGAGGACAGACAGACAGACTACCTTCCACATTCGGACAATGGCTCCCTTTCTGTTGCATGCGCCCATG
>PJEM01004543.1:0-70048 GCA_004023845.1 Helogale parvula | reverse complement strand
CAGCCCCAAAAACTAACGCAGGCAAACAAAAGAGCGGGAATTGGGAGCCCGGGCCAGCTGTCACTATTTACAGCTTACTGGGGAATATTTCGCAGAACTCCTTATCGAGGGGTTTGGTTTTTTTCCACAGGAGCCTCTGATGGTCAAGGGAGCTGGAGGGAAGAATCAAAAATGATAAAATATGCAGACAGGCTTAGAAATTTGGAGGAAACCAGAACAGGGGAAGAGCAGGGAAAGGAATTAAAACAACCACAACAGTTTGTTTCACGTAAGCGGTAGATCAATCCAGATGAAAGTCATCTCCGTGGATGTGACAATAGTAGCAGCGAGCCCGTGTCCCGGAGTGTGACTCCACGTCCTTGCGGAGGGGGCTGGACTCCGTCATCGCAGCCCTGGGGCCAGCGGTGCACCCTGGACGGCCCCGCTGACGTCTCAGAGGGATGCGTGTGCTGTGCGCCCCGCGGACCTCAGCCAAGCCTCCCCACCCCCCATGAGAAAAGCCAATGGCAAGAGCATTGTTTGCTTGGTTTCCTGACTGGGAGCATTTGAAAACGCTTTGGGAAAACGCACAGCACACAATGGGTGTGTTTTGTGATCCCTCCTGGCCTGCAGGCCACTCATTCCACAGATGGTTTTGAGCCCATTACATGCCGGCAACGTGCAAGGTGCTGCGGAGAGAGCGCTAGGGACATGGTGTCTCTGAGCAAAGAGGCTCCGTGCGTGGAGGAAGGGGAGGCGACGAGGGAGAAATAAACATGCAGACATTAGAGACAAAATGTGCGGTCAGGTAAAGGGGGAAGACAGAGGAGCCATTTGCTACTTTTACTCTGTAGGCTAAGTTTTCAGCCAAGCCCCAGGGAACTGAGGACTGAGCACTGAGGACACTTGGGGAAGAGGAGTCCAGGCTGAGCGAGCTGCCGTGCAAAGGCCCTGAGGCCGGCCTGTTTTGAAAGGTGGAGAGAAGAACAGAGTCTAGGGTGGAGAAGGGGATGCGGAGGTCTCAGGGACAGGACAGTGCTAATAGGTGTGTGGCGAGGGGTCAGTTCTACGAACCCTGGGAGCCAGGGAGGCCTCCAGGGAAACTCCCACAGCAGATCCTCTTAGGGACTCTGACAAATGTTGCTGGACCGTTCTAGATTTACTGAACATTAAAAAGTTCACTTTCTCTACTTCTTTTTTTTTTTTTAATGTTTATTTTTGAGAGAGACAGAGCATGAGCAAGGGAGGGGCAGAGAGAGGGAGACACAGAATTGGAAGCGGGATTCAGCTTCTGAACTGTCAGCACAGATCGTGGGCTGGAGCCCACAAACCGTGAGATCATGACCTGAGCCGAAGTCGGATGCTTAACCGACTGAGCCCCCCAAAAGTTCTCTGTAGAAACCAGCTGACTGTCCTTCAGTTTGACTCACATATGCCCCAAAGCACCTAAAGTTTGCGTAGACCACCCAAGTGAAGGTCAGTCCCAAAACACTGGCTCCATTTCAGATTGCTGGTCTGAGGGAGGAGGTGCCCAGGGCACCCACACTTCTGTCTATAAATGCACGCAAAACTCAAGGAAATGACGTACTTACATTTACTGGCTTATTATAAAGGGTATGATGAGGGATACAGAGGAATGCCAGAAGAAAGGTACAGAGGGTGGATTCTGGAAAGATCCTGGGCACAGGAGCTTCTGTCTCTATGGGCTTGCGGTGTATCCTCCCCCCGCCCCCTTAGGGTGTGTTTAGCCACCTGGAGCTCCGAACCCCGTGTGAGGGATTTTGAGAGGCTTCATCATATAGGTGATCACCCACTATGGACTCGTCTCTAGCTCCTTCTCCACTCCCCAGAGGACGGGGTGGGGCTGAAATCTCCAAGCTTCTAATCACGGCTTGGTCTTTCTGGGGACCAGCCCTCATTCGAGAGCCCACCGAGTGTTGCTTCAAGAGACCAGATGATGGTCCTATCACCCAGGAGATCCCAAGAGATTTAGGAGCTCCGGGCAAGACACTCTTGTCTCCCCCAGTAGTCAAGGAAGCCACAAGTTTGTGGAGTTCTGTGTCGGGAACCAAGGACAGGCAGCTCTAGATGCCACTCTCTGGGTCACACTGGCCCATGCAAGGCTCTGAGAGCTAGGATTCTGCGGCCTCTTTTCCTTCAGTAAATGATCAAGTTGCATCAGGTCACACAGAAGAGCACAGTCATCCGAATTAAAACTGACCCGTTTCGTGAAACGAAAACCCCACTGTTACTATTTCCCATTCTAGAATAACACCTAGCAGAGTGCTCTAGAAATATAAACACGAGTGGTAAACAGTGTTGATAGAGACGGCCAGGCAAGAGTAGATACTTGAGAGGATCTACATTTGAATCCGCCCCACACACCTGTCCCATGAAACCTGGATGGTGTCTGATGCCTTACGTCAATTTAGATATCACACCTTCTGAGATAATGTAACTCAGTATCTAGGCCATTTATTTGGTATCTACAATGACATATAGCTTTACACCAACTGGAAACTGACTGTGCTCTAGCATTCCACGTGCGTGCACGGTGGTGGGAAGGCCTGCTAAGAGGCTTAGAGACCCCCACAGCACTGGGCGGTTCCTGTATCTCCCTATTTAGTTCGCAAATTCCATGAGGACAGGACTGTTCCCACCCCTCGGGGCATCTCCTGGCTGGACGGGCAAGGTGACTTTGGCAGAGTTGGTATGAGATGACTGCATTGATTGATGGAGGTAGAAAAAAACATGAATAGACACCAGTGAGATGATGCACAGCCTACCTCGCTGATAATGTCCAGCAGGGGTGTGACCTCGGACCCCCATTCCGTGCCGGGTTTGCAACACTAGGAGTTTGCTTCTCTTTCTTCTTGAGTCTCCCCGACCATCAGCAGAGTGAGCCCTATCATAACAGTGGGGAGAGGCCCCCAAGACCCCCCCTCTTCGTCCTCACACCCCAACCACATGTGCACAGCAAAAGGATTCCATGGAAACTTCCCTGAGTCTGGCATATGTTGTGTCTGGCATTGAGAACTCACACAGATGATCAATGACACTGATCAAATGACAATGATCAATGATCAATGGTATTTTGGGTCTTCTCCTTGTTGGAAGAGCAGTGGGAGTGTTTTCTCTCAAAGTTACACGGGGTTTGGGTGGGAGAAGTGTAGACCATAGGCACGTGACTTTACATATGAATTTGAAGTTGCTAAGATAATAATTTTAAAGCTTTAGAGCTTATGCAGAGAGGGAAAACCTCAGGAGAAATACTTTTCTGTATGTTGGGTTTTTTCTGTTTTTTAAGTTTACCTATACTGAGACAAACAGAAAGAGAGAAAGCAGAAGAGAGGCAGAGAGAGGAGAGAGAGAGAACCCCAAGCAGGCTCCAGGCTCCAAGGTGGAGCTCAAGACCACGAACTGTGAGATCATGACCTGAGGCGAAATCAAGAGTTGGATTCCTAACCAATAAGCCACCCGGGTGCCCTGTATGTGGGACAGGAAAAACTCAGTCCAAACATTGTGATAGAGTTAGCTTCTAGAGCATGTAACTTTGCTAGTTATTCAAAAACAGTATAACATTTTCTGCTGAAGGAAAATTGTTTGGAAAAGAAATTTCTGGGCCGACTGTAAGTTGCACACAAGACATATGTCACTCAGAGTGATGTGCTTTCAAACAGCGTGATGGTTGTCGTTAAACATATGTAGACAATTTTGAAATCAGATTCCTTCCTCAAAATGTCCAAACTGCATATTAAACAGGAAACGGATAGAGCCGTAAAAACCCTCCTGCGCTCGACATGAGGACGTCAGTCACTGTGGTTCTGACGGTCACTTCTGCTTGGCCCTTGGCAAGTAGTCCGGTCCTAGCTGGCCGCTGAGTGAGGGAGGGGGGCGGGGCCCAGTCCACCGCCATCCTAGCATCATGCTCTGGAGTCCCGGGAGCCACTGCATCCCCAAGACATCGCTTTTGGTTTGCTCTTGGTTTGCTGTCCGTTGCTGGGCTGTCCAACGAGATAGAGCATTTGGGTGGATGTCATTCATACCCTTTGTCATGTGCACGTGTAAATACATACGTGTATGTATATGTAATCTAACGTGTGTATACACACACACACACACACACACGTGTTTACACCCGCACACATCTATATTACCTAGTAGGAAAACTCTCAAGATTTTCCAAGTTGTGACAGCAAACTCAGATGATGCCATTGGGTGCTTAGAATTTCCACTGGACATCTGGAAGATACGTTCTGCACTGGAAGTTTCTGTGTTGTTCCGTGCACACAGATAAGACGCTGACACTTCTGTCTTGGAATGTTCCTTATCTCTCCTGGGGTCTGGTACTGGCAGGATCAGGGATTGCTCTGGGAGTGTGTTCACTTACTCGAGCTATCCTGGGCTTGTTTCTTCAGACTTGAGGCTGATGAACTTGTCTTCCTCTGCATCCCAGTGAATTTAGTGGTGCAGGGCAAAGACCCAAGGCCGACTGCATGCTGTCTTATGAGCCTCCATCGGTTCACGAGACCAGAGGACTCGAGCTGAAGGGGAAAGCAGCCATGTGAGAAAGAGGACATTCCGCACACGGACCCCACTCTGGGTGGGCCCCGGCAGATAGCACAAATCTGTCTGCACGAATAGCAGGTCGGGAGGGGATTGGAGGGTGATCAGGAACTAATTTGAGCTCTTTCTTCCATTACGAGAGCTGTGTGCAAGCCACTAGAATGTAATTCAGACCAGGAAAATAATTATTTGCTAGCAAGGGCAATTAGAGTTTTTAAAAGTTTTTTAACAAGTTTTTTATTTTAGGGGTGCCTTGGTGGCTCATTTGGTTAGGCGTCTGACTCTTGATCTCCACTCAGGTCATGATCTTGCAGTCTGTGAGTTCAAGCCCTGTGTCAGGCTCTGCATCAATCTGCAAATCCTGTTTTGGATTTTCTCTTTCTCTCCCTCTCTCTCTCTGCCCCTCCCCTGCTCATTCATGCTCTTTTTCTCTCTCAAAATGAATAAATAAACTTTTTAAATGTCTTATTTTAATTCCAGTATACTTAGCATACAGTGTAATATTAGTCTCAGGTGTGTAATAGAGTTGTTCAACACTCCTGTACCTCACTCGGTTCATAATTACAACGAGTGCACTACTTAGTGCCCATCATCTATTTCCCCCATCCCCCCATCTCCTCCCCTCTGGTAACAGTTTGTTCTCTATAGTTAAGAGTCTGTTTCTTGCTTTGTCTCTCTCTCTTTCTTTTCTCCTTTGCTCATTTGTTTTTCTTAAATTCCACAAATGGGTGAAATCATATGATATTTGTTGTTCTCTGACTAACTTATTTTGCTTAACATAACACATTCTAGCTCCATCCACATCGTTGCAAGTGGCAGGATTTCATAGTTTGTTATGGCTGACTAATATCCCACTGTGCATATAGAGATATACCACCTCTTCTTTATCCCGTCATCAGTCGGTGGACACTGGCTGCTTCTATTATTTGGCTATCGTGAATAATGCTGCTATAAACACAAGGATGCGTGTACTCCTTTGAGCTGGTGCTTTTGGATTCTTTGGGGAACTACCCAGTAGTGAGATTGCTAGACAAAAGAGTAGTTCCATTTTTAACTTCCTGAGGAACCTCCATACTGTTTTCTCCAGTGGCTGCACCAGTTTACATTCTCTAGTTCTTTATATATTTTGTACATTAAGCCTTTAATGGACATGTCATTTGCAAATATCTTCTCCCATTCCATCGGTTGCCTTTTAGTTTTACTGATTGTTTCCTTCTCTGTGCAGCAGCTTTTTATTTTGATGAGGTCCCACCAGTTCATTGTTGCTTTTGTTTTTCTTGTCTCAGGAGATGTATCTGGGAAAATGTTGTTATGGCCAATGTCAGAAAAATTACTGTCTTTGCCCTTTTCTGGGATTTTCATGTTTCAGGTCTCACATTTGGGTTTTTAATCAATCCAGTCTGAGTTTATTTTTGTGTGGGGTGTAAGAAATGGTCCAGTTTTACTCCTTTGCATGTTGCTGTCCAGTTTTCCCAAAACCATTTGTTGAAGAGACTGTCTTTTTACCATTGCATATTCTTGCCTCCTTTGTAAGGGCAATGAGTTTTAAGGTCTGGGTATAAATTTTAATAACTGCTTTATGTATGACAGCATTAAAGAAATGAATCACAGTATAGATTAACTTACCTATATGCACATATACACATATGAAAGACATGTATTTATGTACGCATACTGATACACGTATAGGTATATAGATCCATCCACGTAAGCTTGGCGAAGGTGAATACAGGAGGTAGAGAGAAGCATCAGGGAGAGAAATGTAAATATAAACCAAATAGATAATGAATATAGTTAACTCTCTCTCCTTTTAAAATGTCCCACCTATTATTATTTTCAGGAGTGTTCGTAGGACTTTAGAATAAGCCACAGAAAGAAGCGCACTTTGCCTGCCGAGTCCACTACCTGCATACGAGACGGCCTGAAGAGAGCATTGGACAAGCTTACTTTGCCTCTAAAATGTCATCATATGTTTTACGTTACCCAGCATCCCTTCCCCCTTTGTTCCTTTTGAGAAATCCACCCCCGCCCCCGCCACCGCCAATCCAGCGCATCCAAGTTTACTCAACAAAGGGCGGCCATGACCCTGACCAACGGTAAGGTTTTCTCTTCCACAGTCTGGGAGTGAGAGCATGATTTTAGGAAGCCAATATATCTGCATTTAGCATGGACACTGCACAGGAGAGAATTAGTGACTTGCTGGGCGAGCGGACGCTGGGGTTCCTGCGGGGACTACTCTGCCATGATGGGGGCGGAGCCTCACAGTGGACAGACGAACAGCTGAGTCACAGACCCGGCGGTCACTGCCTGAGCCCCTCAGCCCCCCCCCCCCCCCCCCCCCCCCCCCCCCCCCCCGATCCAGATTAGAGCCAACGTGCGCCTCTGTTGTTCCTTGCTGGAACGTTTGAGTGCTGCGTCTGTGACTTGAACTTTAAAAACAATGGGGGAAAAGCTTGGTGTTCCTTTTTGCTCCTATGACTCCAAGAAAGCTCACAACTTTTATGTCTTGAAGTTCAAGGAAAAATACAGGTCTGCTGAGTTCAGTATGTACACTATTAAAGTTTATTTTGAAACGAACACATTTTACGGTGTGTACGGTGCCAGGAAATCATGACAAGGGAAGTCTTAAAGGAAATAAATGAAGGAGGAGTTGAAGAATCAATATTTATGCATTTACTGAAGTATTGAATATTCATTATCTCTGGATATTGTACAACTTCCAAGGAAATGTACTTTTTATTTTAAAGTAGCCCAACGAGATCAAGCTATGTCTTATCTTCTATTATTCTCTTAACCAATGATTAAAAGTTTTTAAAGAGTTCTGTTTAGTAGATGACCATAAGGGAAGGGAAGCAAAAATAATATAAAAACAGAAAGGGGGACAAACCATAAGAGACTGTTAAATACAGAGTACAAAGTTGAGGGTTGCTGGAGGGGAGGGGGGATGGGCTAAATGGGGGATGGGCATTAAGGAGGGCATTTGCTGGGATGAGCACTGGATGTTGTATGTAAGTCATAAATCACTGGGTCCTACTCCTGAAGTCATTATTGCACTATATGCTAACTAACTTGGATGTGAATTACAAGTATATAAATAAATAAATAAAATTGTATAACCTCTTCAAAGTAATACAGAATACAGAGGAGACAATGGTTTTATAGTATTTTTCAACTTCTCGTGTGATAATCATCAAATAACATAAAGTGTTACTGTAGATGAAATCCCGAGAGGCATTCAAAGAAATCTGAAATCCACAGTGACTGGAAGTTAGCACAGTAAAGGAGAGCTTACTCTACAAATGTTTTTAAAAGAAAGGTTCTGTTTAGGGGAAAATGGAGTTTTCAGGGCCAGGTTCCTTTCTAGAGTGGGGGTGGAAAATATGAACTACAGGGGGAAACATTTATGATATTTCAGACTCAGTCTGGACAGACCAGAGCACGCCTACCGATCTCCCTGATTTGCCCCATCGTCGGGGGTGGATGGGAATTTGGGTGAAAGGCACGTGCTCAGCAGAGTTCAGGTTTCAAAAGTAAAGGGAAGAAAAATGAGGCAAGAGGTCACTTTGCTATATTAGGGAATTAAAAGGTATTCTTCTCTTTGATTGTCTCGGAAGCAACCTGGATTGATGCTTGACACAAAATCTCTCCTTTCCTGGGGCGCCTGGGGGGCTCAGTCAGTTAAGTGTCCGACTTTCACTCAGGTCATGATCTCACGGTTCATGAGTTCAAGCCTGGAGCCTGCTTTGGATTCCGTGTCTCCCTCTCTCTGCCCCTCCCTGGCTCACTCTGTCTCTCTCACTCTCTCTATCAAAAATAAAGAAACATTAAAAAAATTTTTTTAAGAAAACCTCTCTCCCTTCCTGATGCCTCTCCCCTCTGAGGACGGGCGTGAAGCATGGCTAATATATTGGTGATGCTACCCTGTGGCTGACGGCGATTGGGTCACATGGAGAGCGGACAGCGGGGGCGGGCGCTTCTCTGAAACCCTCCTTCGTTTGTTCTCCATCCGCTTAGCCGACCACGTAGGTATAGCTTGTCGTGGAAAAGAATTAATTTTCCTTTCTTATCTCGGACTAGATCTATTTTCTGAAGGACTTAACCCACATCAGACTGGTTAGCCCTGAAATAGATTATTCCATCTGGTAAAATTAATAAACAGCAGATGAAAAGAAAAAATGTACTGCAATTTGTGGGGCATGGGTATTGGTGTGTAAAGTACAGTGGGGCATGACTCACACACACACACACACACACACACACACGTTTAGTCTTTACAGTTGATCTTACCTGAAAGGCCAGGATGTGATTCACTGTCCCTTTGATTCCTTTAAATACGAATATCATAGTAGCGACAGGACTATTTTAATATTTCCCGGCAGTCTTGCTTACCATTCCCATTGTAAAGTAAGGATGTGCAAATTGAACACGAAACAAGTTTTCTGATTTGACATTTTCATAGAACCATGAGCTACGCAAAGACCAGAACTCTTACAGCTGCACGTTTAGAAGAGACAGAAAGATGGAAGTAAGTGACTGCTGATAAAGGGAGTTAGATTAGGCAGACAAGGTTGCTTGGGCCACATTCACTCAGACTGCAAGGCCAAGAGGCTGAGCTTCTCAGCACACAGGCCTCTCCAAGAAGCACTGGGACCTGGAGGGATTCGCACTGGGACAAGGACAGATCGTCTTGGTGCACACTTTCTACTACAGCATGGGACCATCAACCCTACCAATGCAAACAAGGGCGTCAGGGATCGCCGTCCACAATTTGGAACCAGATGGTCCCCGGGACTGTCTTCCAATGTCGCTGGTCATAGTGATTGAATCATTGTTGAGACACGTGCTCCATTATCCAAAATATTATATAACAAGAAGGAATCTACTTTGATTTTAGATTTCAGAAATGAGGACCAGGAACGTCTGCTGGTGTTTCCTAACGCGTCACTTCTCCGGTGTCAGGGGGCACTCCAGGCGCAGGTGCTCACCTACGCTCTGCTTCCAGACACGACTACTCGCCTTTCCCAACAAGTTAACGTCGTTGTGGGAGAAATCGGATCCGCTGAGAACTCGGAAATGATGAGAACCGACAGGAACAGCTGCACGTACTCTACGTTGGAGAAATCAAGAAAGCTGGACCTCACCTTGTGTCTTCTGTGAGGCGACCCGCGTGCAAACGCTCAGGCGTGACGCAGCACGAAGGCTTACAACGCCAATTCACTCATTTAACTAAGAATCAGTGGCTCCCGGTACACGTCAAGCACTATTCTCACACTTAGGATATATCAGAGAACAAGAGAAAAATTTAGACCGTATAAAGCTTATATTATAACAGACGATATAGAAAATAAACAATAAAGGGTGAAAAGTGCTATTTTAAAGAAGCAAAAGGAGAACACAGAGAGCCCTGGATTGCGAAGGAGTGGCCGACGCAGGTGCAGGCAGCACAGGCAGAGACTGGGGATATTGTAATATGAAAATATCGGCCAGGGTGGCCCCTGGAGGGGACGGGAACATGCGACCCAAAATTTGTCACATTGGCATGAGAGTTATTTTGAGCTGAAGGCAATTGAGAAAGAGCAGATACAGGAGGGATGTGCCACCGTCCCCTTTCCTCCTAAAAGCAAAGCATAAATTTCCCTTTGTAAAGTGGATGTAAATCCTGCTTGTGAAGGTACCCCTCTGTCCATACCCGGAGGAAAACAACTTTAGTCACAGGAGCTGTCGCCCAGGCGCCAAGGTGAACCTGCATAAACAGACCTCACTAAATAACCTTACCTCCCCCTTACTCTTCCCTATATTTACCTCCACAACTCACCTCCCCTGGAGCCCCAAACCCCTTTCCTCTGTGTCACTTCCCCACAGCTTATCACTCTGTCAAAACGGCATCTGAGTCCCCAGGCTAACTCCCCACTTGGGTTTTCTCTTCTTTTCTGTAAAGGCCCTCGTACACATAAAGACATGAACATCAAAAACACCTGTACACCTTTCCCCCGTTCATGTAGCTTCTGGTCACTTAATTCACAGGACCTCAGAGACTGAACCTGAGAGGATAGAAAAAAAAGTTTTTCCTCTCCTACACGTCATCAAGGATAGAAATTTTGAGCACAGACCTGAAGGAGATGAGGGAATGAGCCACAGAGGAATCGAGGGGAAGAGCATTCTAGATCGGACAAAGCCGGCAGTGCCGATGCAGGCGCCCTACCAAGGAGGCATCGGGTCAGACACGAGAGGGGTGCAGGGCAGGGCGGAGAGGGGCTCGTGTAGACGAGGTAAGAGGGTTGGCTTTTAGTCAGAGTGACGAGGGAGAGACAACTACATGACTTACATCCCCAGAGGATCCTGGCTGCTGTCTGAAAAGAGACCGCAGGAAAACAAGAGCGGAAACACAGTCCAAGTAGTAACACCTTCGCTGACTCATGAGCGACATCATCTCTCACTCAGTTACTAAAACCCCATGAGATGTTATTAAAAAGATCCGGGGATGCATGTACTTAAGGCGTCCATGTTTCTGAAATGAAATAGACTCTTCATGTTTTTAACGTCTTCATGGAATTTGGGGACATGATGTGTATGTTACTGAACTTGTCCTCCAGGTATTCTAAAAGCTCTCTCATTTATTCTTTTATTTATTCCCATGTAATTGGTAAATAATTATGCTTTTTGTTGGTGGAGGCACCAACATAGGCTTAAAGTCATTTATCTTTTGCCGGCTTTTGAATAATTATGTTGTTTTTAATCCATGTGGTTTAGGAATGAAAGATACGGCTCAGGGATTATAGATTTGATATCCGGCATCCTATAACATGAGTCCAAATTCCAATTTGATCCTTTTTGCTTCTTTTTTTTTTTTATTTTTGCACTTTGTATTTGTTTGTGCACTTGTGTGTTTTCTAGGGAAGACAGATTTGAAAGAGGCGTGAGCCTAACGGGAACCTGGGGTCAGCATCGGAGGGACAGGGGCAGAGACAAACGGCTCACTGCTGTCATTCACTTCCCCCAGGAGTGTTAGTGTTTTGAAAACAAACAAAAACAATCAGAACCCTGTAAGGGAGGGAATGATTATGGACCTTCAGGTTGTAAAGAGCAATTAGAATAAAGGAGACCAAAGTCCCTTGGACCCGAAGTCCTTCCGCAGTTCATATATTTACAAATATGCACATAATTCGCTAGACTGGAAGGTGCCCATTTGAAATGACACAGTTAGCTCCTCTCTGCCACCTCTTGATCTGTGGACTCTCTCAGAGTTCACTTCCTGTACACTGTACTTTTTTTTTTTTGCATTATTGTAAATTACATGGCAAAACGTAGATGAAGAACAATTCAAGATAAGGATGAAGAGGTTCCGCCAAGACCAGATCATTCGGGGACTTGTCAACGATTTTATTCATGTTTGTA
This sequence comes from Helogale parvula, assembly GCA_004023845.1. Taxonomy (NCBI): domain Eukaryota; kingdom Metazoa; phylum Chordata; class Mammalia; order Carnivora; family Herpestidae; genus Helogale; species Helogale parvula. Next base: position 58,108 of record PJEM01004543.1, on the reverse strand, counting down.
CTTTAAAACTTGGACAACTTCATTAATGTCTCTATCTCCTCATTTTAAAAATGCGGATCATGTTAACAGTCATTTCATATGATGTTTTGGATTATATGTAGTAATTAGCATAATATATGACACACTGATATTTTTAAGCAAATTACCTTCTTCTAGTATTTGTTAATGTTTATTTATTTTTGAGAGACAAGAGTGTGAATGGGGGAGGGGCAGAGAGAGAGGGAGACACAGAATCAGAAGCAGGATCCAAGCTCTGAGCTGTCAGCACAGAGCCTGACGCGGGGCTCGAACTCACAAACCGCGAGATCATGACCTGAGCTGAAGTCGGACACTTAACCCACTGAGCCACCCGGGATCTCTACTTCCTCTTGATATTAATATTAAAATATTTCAGAAGTTCTCTAAATTTTGTTCTATAAGGAAATCTGGGGAACTGGGTAAAGGCATATAAAACCGAGGAAAATAAAATGCCAGAGAGCTAAAGACAGCTCTCATACAGGGTGCCTGGGGGCTCAGTCGGTTGAGCGACCGACCAACACAGGTCATGATCTCTTGGGTCATGAGTTTGAGCCCCACCTCAGGCTTTGTGCTGACAGCTTGGAGCCTGGAGCCTACTTAGGATTTTGTGTCCCCCTGTCTCTCTGCCTCTCCCCAGCTCTCTCTCTCTCTCTCTCTCTCTCTCTTTCTCTCAAAAGTAAACATTAAAAAAACAATCTTAACACTAGGTGTTATATGTAAGTGATAAATCACTAAATTCTATTCCTGATATCATTATTACACTATATGTTAACTAATTTGGATTTAAATTAAAATAAATTTTTAAAAGTAACCATATTTATTATCTTCAAAAAAATCTTTAAAAAAAAAAGAAAAAGACACCAGTTTGAATACACGACTATGAAATGGGTAATACGGGCTGAGTCCTAGGTGCACACCCAGATAAAATGTCTAGAATACAGCTCTTAAAGCATTATGGGGCCTCACATGGCCCCACACTCAGTTCTGCAGCACCCCGGGGGCAGGGGGGGGGTTGCTGCGCTGGCCAGGGGCTCCCTGCTCACGGCCATGGGGAAGGCGATGACCCATTACACAAAGTGCCAGGCACAGGGGCTCAGGAGAGACTCAACAACTGTTACCAACTTCAGAATCTCCGTTTACAAAATAGAAGTAATGGCAGCCTGTCCCCATGGGGTGGAGACCTTAGCTCTCTGAGACCCGCTCCTGGAGCATGTGGGGGTTTGGGGGGGCAAAGACCGTCCCTGGGTCGGGGTGGGGGGCACGACCTAAAACTCCAGCCACAGCACAGGGTTGCAAAGGTATCATCACCCAGAGCGAGAGAAGGAGGGCTGGGAGCCTGCCCCGTCTGAAGAGTTGGGTTCGAAGAAGAAACCGAATCCCCAGTGAAGGGGCTGCCAACCAGCCATGACCAAGGGGAGACTGGAAGCGCCATGGGCCAGCCTGCCTGGGCCTGGGGACAGCCTACCTGGGCCTGGGGACAGCCGAGCGGTGACAGGTGCCAGCTCCGGATGTGGGCCACTGACAGGCCACTTTTCTGTCCGACTGATGCAAGTGACGGACTCCATTTTCCAGTTCATTTTGTGACTGTCCAGCTGGCCCCTTCACATTCTTGTGTTCGACTCGGTTCTGGGGAAGCTTCCCGAAGCACACAGAATCTTGGCGTCAGCGCCCATCGCCAGGCACGAAGTCCTGAGGGCTGCCTCTCTACAGAGTGCGTGGATTGTATCATCTCATATTTGCAGAAAATAGTGTGAAATGCATAATCCTCTGCAAGAGCACTGCCGAGCTATCTAATTCAGAACTCCAGTTTTTCTGGCTTCTAATTTTACTAAAATCTCTTTTTGTCTGCTTGGGTTGAAGGAGATCTATAACCTACTTCCAGGATTGTTGATAATAATACAGCTAAGAATAAGATACAGAATGTGACTATAGTAAGCACGAAGATGTGCATGTGTGACTCAAAAGGAGAAAAGGGAAGAAAAGTTCGCACATTTGGGGAAAACTAAGGAGGAAAGGAAAGGAGCCCTCTGGCTCTATTAAGTCCGTGTTCTCGAGTTATTTTATGTTCGGTTCTCATGGTAAATCCCCTCATCTGTGCCCTTAGAAACTTCAGATCTTCCTTCCACTCCCTTCTGTTTTATTCTTTTAAGTTTATTTACTTACTTTGACACAGAGAGAGAGAACACGTGGGGAAGGGCTGAGAGAGAGAGAGAGAGAGAGAATCCCAAGCCGGCCTAGCACTGTCAGCGCAGAGCTCAACACAGGGCTTGATCTCATGGACTGTGGCATCATGACCTGAACGGAAATCAACCAACTGAGCCACCCAGGCGTCCCCCATCCTCTTCTATTTTTTTTTATTTTTTTTTCTGTTTTCTATTTATTTTTGAGAGACAGAGAGATAGCATGAGTAGGGGAGGTTCAGAGAGAGAGGGAGACACAGAATCAGAAGCAGGTTCCAGGCTCTGAGCTATCAGCACAGAGCCCGACACGGGGCTCGAACCCATGAACTGTGAGATCATGACCTGAGCCGAAGTCAAACGCTCAACCAACTGAGCCACCCGGGCGCCCCTCCCCTTCTATTTTAAGTTCCTGGCCAAAAGTGGCCGGAATTCCCCGCTTTGAGCCCAGTGCAAATCCTTTCATCACTCAGAGACTCTCACCTACTGAAATTGTCCACTTCTCTTTGTACTTCTGGGCCCTACAGACCCCACAACACCCAGGAGTGACCTTGGGGCAGGACACACCACGTACTTGAATGCATGAGCGGCGTGTTAACCCAAGATGAAAATCAAGATTGTTACAGACATAAATGTTTAAGAAGGAAAACTAACCTCCAACCAAAGCAAAATTAGAGTCTTTACAGCCTGCTCTCTTTATTCACCAGTACGAACAGATAACAATTTTCCAGATGATTTTAGTTTTAGAAACTATTGTAATTAGAAAATATCTTTGAATGTTTATTAAGGGTATTTGTTTAAAGATCCTGATCTCAGATGTTGAGCCTGTAGGTTTGGTGATGGCTGAGGTATGTTCCATCAGGAGTAACTTGATATTTTCCACTATTTTATCCAACAGATATATTTTGTTTAGGTTAGAGAACCAACAGTTTGGAGAACGTGACCAGAGTTTATCTCTGAAATATGTCACGTAGATCCCATTTCTGCTTTTTAAGTTGGTGACTTTTGAAAGAGAATTACTCATTATGCTAATGAGAAAAAGTACTTTCCAGTTAAAATATATCATATAATAATATTATGAACATGAAGAAATAATGGAGTCTTCACAATAAGAAAGGAAATTTATCATGAAATATTTTCTTTGTTCAACATTTAATTACAGAATATCTACTGATTATCAATTAGGTATAAGGGGAGATCTTTATTATAAGCAAAACGCAGTAAGAGAAAGACACAGTTTCTCTGAGCTTGCAGCTTATTAAGGTATGTAAACAAGTAAGTGGACAAAAATAATTAGACTAAATAGGAATGAGTTAATTGCCATCATGAGGTGTATTTGTATGAGGTTAAATTTGGGGAAAAGACAAGATTTTCAGCTCAGGAAATACTAGTAAGTATCTACTATATAGCAGATAATATTTATACTAGGCAATAATTACATAAGTGTTGAAGATACAAAAAAAGAGACAATACAATGACTTTGAGAAATGTATTACTTATTAAGGCAATGTGATTATGACCTATTTACAAGGCCTGATACCAACATAAGGGCTTTGCATTTCATCCCCTAGTCAGGAGGAAGCCGTTGAAGGGTTTTAGGAACAAAAAGACTTAGGTAGATTTCACATTGATAGATACAAGTACCATGTGTCTGACAGATTTGAGAGGGGAGAGGATGGAAGCAGAGATACCCTCTACATTCTTTATTTTGTGGTGACATTTAGAACAGAAAAGAACAGGTGTATTTGAAAAATCTGTATGTGTTAAATCAATAGGAATTACTGATGTGTGCGATACTAAAACTTAGACAAGATGGAGAGCAGGACTCGCCAGTGGGAAGTCTGGACACTTGCCAGTAGGGGTAGCGAATCCAAGAAAGAGCAGAGCGTGCGAGCCGGAGAGAGGGAAGACACGGCCTGAGGGGACAGTGTCCACCCGCAGGATGCAGTCTCAGATGAAACGCACCTGAGATCATTCCATTCTGACGGCAGAGCTACTTTAAAACCCTAAAAATCCTTAGGCTGAATTGGAAGTGATACCAGAAGGAATCTTCCCAAACCCGGAACGGAGGGAAAGCAAGAGAAATAGTAGCTATCTACCTGAAGGAACAGAGTATTTCTTCAGTGCTAAAACCTTTCAAATACATCTGACTTTGGAAAGCAAAGCTTCTGCCTTTGGGGGAGCTCACCACACACACACAGCCACGATCCACGCCGAAGCCGTAATGTCGAGGGGAGCCTGACCGAGTCTGTTGAGTCTCGAGTCTTCTACGTTTTACCTGGCGGGTAGGGTAAAATATTAACTTAAAGAGAATTGGAATGCTAGATGGTCTATTTCAATCCCTTGATCAACCACTTAAAATAATAAGAAAGAGAGGTTGCTAAAAAAAATAGATATGCTAAAATGAAATATATAAAAATATTCAAGTGAGCCAAAGAGAAGGCAAACGTGTTACTCAGCCTGGGCTGCCATCACAGCACACCACAGGCTGGCGGCCTAAGCAAGAGACATCTGTTTTCTCACAGTCATGGAGGCTGGATGTCCACGATCAAGGTTCCAGCAAACTCCATTTCTGCTGAGAGATTTCTTCCTGCCTTGCAGGCGCCCTCCACCTCACCACGCGTTCCCACGAACTCTTCTTTGTGTTCATGCAGAGACCAGAGAGCACCGTGCAGTGTCTCCTCCCAGACGGGCATTAATCTCGCTGGATCAGGGCCCCTCCTTTAGGACCTCATTTAACCTTAATTATTTCCATAAAGGCCACAGCTCCAAACACAGTCACACTGAGGTTGAGGCTTCAACACAGGAGTCGGGGAGTGTGGGGTGGGAGGCTGTACACCAACACTCGCCAACATTTGATTCTTCGAGGGAGAAGAATCAAAAAAGCAAACACCAGGCGACAGGCAGAAAATAAACAAGAAGATGGGTCAATGAAGCCAAAAAAATTCAATAACTACATTAAATTTCAATAACCTAAACACACCAAGTAAAAGATAGAGTGGCAAGCTGGATGTTTTTTTATTTCAGCTATGCGGTGCCTGCAGGAAACCCACTATACATACGACACTATGGAGAGGTTAAAAGGGAAAGAATGGAAAAAATTTTTAAAAGATAAAGCACACAAACACTAATGAAAAGAAAGCTGCCGTGACTACGTTAACATCAGACAAGGTGGACTTCACAAAAATGAAAATTAAAAGAGGTAACTTAGGACATTAGTGAAGGATAAGAAGGTCAGTTTACCAAGACAATATAACAATCCTGTGTGTGTATCACTCAACGACAAGAATTCAAAATACATTTTAAAAATTGACCGAACAAAAAGTACGTGTAGACATACATAATTATACTTGGAGACAGATACAGAAGAAGCATTCGGTCCAACAGTGTTTCATATAGAACACTCACCAAACTAGAACTAGAAGGGACTTTTTGAAACCTGATGAAGGCATCTACAGAAAACCCACAGCTAACATCCTGCTTAATAGTGGATGATTGGGCACCTGGATGACTCAGTTGGTTAAATGTCCAACTTCGGCTCAAGTCATGATCTCACGGTTCATGAGTTCGAGCCCTGCATTGGGCTCTGTACTGACAGCTCAAAGCCTGGAGCCTGCTTCAGATTCCGTGTCTCCCTCTCTCTCTGCATCTTCCCCACTTCCACTCTGTCTCTCTCTCTCTCTCTTAAAAATAAATAAAACATTTTTTAAAAGTTAAAAAAAACAGTGGATGATTAAATGCTTTTCTCCTAAGATCAGGAACAAGGCAAGGATGTCCTCCCACACCACCTTACCCAACACTGAGTTTCTACACAGGACAAGTAGCCAAGAGAAAGCAAGCAAGGCATAAAGATTGGTGAGGAAGAAGTAAACCATATTTATAAATTTCATGATTTGTATATAGAAAATCCTAAGGAATCTACAAAAAAAACACCCTATTATAACGAATAAAAAATTTCAGCAAAGTGAAAGACATAAGATCAAAATGTAAAAATTAATTAGTTATATGCTAGCAATAAATAATTCAAAAACCTAATTAGAAATAATTTTATTTATAATAGTACTCAAAATGGTGAAATATTTAGAATAAATTTAATAAGGTAATTATAAGACTTATACAAAATATTGGGAACTACAAAATATTTTTGAAAGAAATTGTGGAAAATCTATTAAATGGAAGGAGACTCCCTGGTTATGGGTAGGTAGACTTAATATTGTGCAGAAAACAAAAATCTCCAAATTGATCTTTTACTCAGTGAGAGCCCTATCAAAATCCTAGCTGGCCTGGGGCAGCTGGATGGCTCAGTCAGTTAAGCCTCCAAATCTTGAGTATGGTTCAGGTCAGGATCTCACAGTTTGTGAGTAGGCTGTCTGCTGTCAGCACAGAGCCCACTTCAGATGCTCTGTCTCCTTCTCTCTCTCCCCTTCCCCCTTTCTCTCTCTTTCTCTCTCTCTCTCTCAAAACAAATAAACATTTTTTTAAATCCCAGCTGGCCTTTATGCAAAAATTTAAAAGATGATGCAAAATTTTACATGAGAATCCAATGCATCAGAATAACCAAAACTATCTTGAGAAAGAAAACACTTGGAGGACTCACCCTCTCCAGCTTCCAAGTTCACGACAAGGCCATAGCCATAAAGACAGTATGATGCTATCATAGGCTGGACATAGAGTTCAATGTAACAGAAGTTACATTTATTGTAAAATGAATTTCCACCAAGGCTGACCAGACAAGTCAATGGGCAAAGAACAGTCTTTCCAACAAATTGTGTAGAAAAAGATGCTTCGATAAGCAAATGGACCGATGAACTACGGCTTGTTCACACAATGAATACCATCCAGCCACACGAACAGTGGACCACGGAGACGTCCCTTAACTTGGATGGGTCTCAAATCATTATATGCAAGCCACCAAGGCTGCCTGCTACGTGATTCTATTTATACATCATTCTGGAAAAGGGAAAATGGTAGGGACAGATGGGCAGGGGTCTGACCACACATGTCACCACCAGAAACTTTTCTGAGGATGAGGAGTTCCTTTACACCTTTTGATGATGATCAAAAAGTATAAAATCGGGGCAGCTGGGGGCTCAGTCAGTGGAGCGTCCGACTTTGGCTCAGGTCATGATCTCGCAGTTCATGGGTTGGAGCCCCGCATCGGGCTCTGTGCTGACAGCTCAGAGCCTGGGGCCTGCCTCAGATTCTGTGTCTCCCTCTCTCTTTGCCCCTCCCCTGCTCATGCTGTCTCTCTGTCTCTCTCTCTCTCTTTCAAAAATAAATAAACATTAAAAAAGTGTTTAAGTACAAAATCGTGCACAGAAAGAAAAATATTCTGACTTTCAATGTGATATAATTCTTGATTTTATTTTCAACTATTATTTGCCACAATTATCTTGTATGTAATTTCTCAGGGGAAAAAAGGATCCATTCACTTTGAAAGGTTCCTTAAAGAAAAATAATATTTAGGGACACCTGGGGGGCTCAGTCAGTTAAGCATCCGACTCTTGATTTTGGCTCAGCTCATGATCTCACCATTCCTGAGTTGAGCCCCGTTTCGGGCTCTGTGCTGACAGTGCAGAGCCTTCTTGGGATTCTCTATCTCCCTCTCTCTCTCTGCTCCTCCCTCTTTCTCTCAAAAATAAATAAACATTTTTTAAAAAGAAAAGAAAACTAATATTCAAAAACAACTAATTTGAATCCATCCGTGTCTGGAAAAATCTGACCAGTTTGCATATTCTGAATATTCTAAAGTATTTTTATCTGTCTACATATTCGGGTTTCCATTTTGGAGAATCAGAATCCATGGACACACAGAATTGCATCCTAGTCTATAGCAAGTTTGTATACATCACCAAGTCATTGATTTGGAGCCCCTCCAGAGGAAACTTTACCTGCCGGCTCCTAATGAGCTATGGGAGCAATCTGTCTTCTCTAATGGGTTTCGTATTAATATTTCAATTCTGTAACAGCTGAAAATTATTGCCTTGTTGTCCAAACGCCCATGAAGTGCTTCCTGCCTTTACATGGGACCAAGTCCACCCAAGAGCTTATGCCTGAGACCTCACGAGGTGGAGGAAGGAGGGAGGAGAAAGCTTTTACTCGGAAACGTGAACACAGCCCATCGCTCGGACAAAGTGCTCCGCTGCCTTGCAGAACGTGGGAGTCTGGGTGGCGGATGGCATTCTGCGGGCGGTGCTCATGTAGAGCGAAGGATACTGGGATTTGTCTGCTCCCTTGAATTTTTCTGTCTCATGAACTGCTTCAGTAAATTTCCTAAATTTATATTTGCCAGTCATCTTGTTTATCCGAATTTCAGGAGTATTTAGCCAACTGTTACAAATCCCCAGAGACCGGGCATGGCTCACCAGGAGCTTACTTCCAGGGTAGCCTGGATTTCAAATTTCAATAGACTATCCTAATGATTGTCATTATTATTCTTAAATGTCTCTTTAGTAAAATCAGGAGATTTTAGGATTTTAGAATTTTAGGATTACTCGTTTAAAAGAGAAAAATGAGAAAGCCATTGCGGGGAGTTTTTACAAGGGTACATCTGAATGGTTCCTGTTATTTCCTGGTCTCTACTGAATCATATCCTGTGATTCAAGTTCAGGCCTAATCGTTCTGCATGGCTCTTGCTCCGCTTCCAGCGGCCATATAACGTGGATACAGAAGAGCAATAAACAGTCTGAAATGACACAGACACTTGCCTGTGTCGTAAGTGAAGCGATCATGTAAACCCTGCCAAGCAGCATGTGAATAGGTCAAGGGTGTTTACTTTCAAGAGGAGGCTAATGTCCCGAAAACACAATCGGCTCGCATGCGGCCGTGAACCTGGAGGAAGCTGGGGATGTGCCCCGGCGCACACCCGCGGATTCATAAGCAGTACGCGAGGCCGAGCCGGCATCTGGCAGTAACAAATCTTTCTTCCCAAAGCCTATCTGTGGGGATGTGGTGAGTCTCTGGGATCCACTGACCAAACTCTTTCCTGTGACTTTCGCCATGAATCATGGGGTGAAGGTTATTACCCAGCAAAGAACTTGGAAAGATTCCTCAGCTATCTCATTCCCAAAAGACCTAGAAACAAAAGGAATATTGCTTGCATCGTTATCAGTGATTGAAACTCAGCTCAGCCTTCACATGTAAAAATGAAGTGTGGAAAAACTTAATCTCATAAAAAAAAGTCCCAAATAATACATCAGGGATAACACTTTTGACAATTCATTTCCAAAGAGCTCAGAGATTTAAATAAATTAGAATGCTTATCTTTTCAGTGTCCTCCGCTAATAGGAATGTTCTCGCCTTCTTCATTGTCAGCTTGCCATAGAGAACCGGGCTTTCAGGTGAGTTAGAAATAAGGGAGAGGAGATCAGTGTCGGGGCCACCCCCGTCTCATGTCCTTGTAAGAATGCACTTAGGGAAGTGAGGCGAGATTCGACTCCTGCGGGCCATATGCTGGTGTGTAAACTCAGATCGCGGTCAAAAGGAAATTGGGAAAGGTAATATCTTATTTATAAATTGTCCTGAGGATTAAATGGATTGAGAAAATGTAAATAAAGTATGAATCTAGCATTCTTCCTGAAACACTGTGGGAACCCGTGAAATAGTATTCCCCCTGCATCTTTCTGCTGTTCCTCGCTACATGCAGCATAGAACGGGACAGTTAAAAACCAAAATGGGGTTACAAGTCATATTTCCTGGATTCTAGAATACGGGATGGACGTCTGTGCTCCTCCTTCCCGGGTTAGCGACAACCTGGAGAACTCGGCTCCCTAGTAACAGCAGCCTGAAGCAAGGGTCCCCTGGAAACGTCAGCCCGTGAAGGGAATGAAGAGCGCTTGGAGAGAAGGAAGGGCTGGCTCAGGGTGACGGGTGGACGCGGCCACCCATCAGCATGCCTGAGCGTCTCTCAGCTTCCCGACAGAGAAGGATAATCCTGTCATTTCTGGGCACTCGGACGTGCTGATCAGACAATCAAAGTGCTCATTATATGAACTCAGTTCAAAAAGTTAGAAAGCACTGTAAAAGCATATGATTTTAACCTAAGTTATAAGCTACACCATCGCAGGGTGTCTGAGTGGCCAGGTCAGTTGAGCATCTGACTCTTTGTTTCCACTCAGGTCATGATCTCACAGTTGGTGAGTTCGAGCCCCACATCGGGCTCTGTGCTGACAGTGCATCGCCTGCTTGGAATTCTCTCTCTCTCAATCAGTCTCTCTCTGCCCTCCCACCTTGCTCATGCTTTCTCTCTTAAAATAAGTAAATAGACTTAAGAAGTCTTTAAAAAAGAGTTTATAAAATAAAGTAAAAAATAAGCCACAGCATTACAATGTACTTAGATCTCTAAGGAAAACAATACAAATGCACGCATGCATACTTACACAAGCAAGCAAAACAAAACCTCAAACACTTGCCTCCGTGGCCCCAGAGGTGGGCAAGGAACAGAGAGCATGACTCATCTGTTGCCTTGGGAAAGGAAAGCCTTCGTTGACTTTTACGCACTAAGTCACAGATAAAAATTCACTTTCTTCCCTGACTTGCAGCCTTTGCCCCAAAGATTCAGAAAAAAACCCGGAAAGCAATTCCCAAATAGAGTTCAGACTACAAGCAAGACAATGGGTTGGGAAAAAAATCTGGCCCAAAGCCATTACTTCTTACAATTTAAAGAATGCTGTGCTGCCTGTAACTTGGAAAAGTTGTGTTTTTGGAACTTAGAATGGTCATGGTAGTAATAGAATGAATGCGTATTTGTTACAGTAAGAGCCACTGAGAAGTAGATTCTTCCTCGGGAAAATATTTCCCCACGAATAAGAGAAGTATTTCCTTCTCATTGGATTGGTCCTTACGAACAAATAAGAACAGTTCTTGAAGCGGCCATAGGCAAGAAACTTGAGCATAGTTTAAAAGCTACCATGACCTTGATTTTTATTGTGTTGACCCTTCTGTCTCACAATCAGCAAGTGCACTAACGAAGCATACCGAGTGAGCTGTAACCGCTGAACCCCGGCCGTGGATGCCCTGAGCTTGCAGGTGCACGTTCCCCTCTCCCCAGTCCTGACCGCCACTGGGGGTGTCTTCAGAGCTCGCTGCTGTGTCATGTCCAGACTCTGTTATCACACTGTGGTCTCCATCCCCGGGAGGCGTGGAGGTGAACACTCAAGGTCACGGCTTCTCTTGGCACCCAGTACACTTCACCGACTAGGAAGCCAGGAGATGGGCCTCCTGACTCACCAATTCCCAGCTGGCACTGGCTTCACCCTGGGGCAGACTCCTGGCGGGAACTCCAGCCTGCCTAGGTGTGTTCAGACACTCTGCCTCCTTGGTGACCTGTATGAAAAGACCCTACTTGGCATTGAAGGGAATTATAGAGTACTTCCCACTCCATCCATGCCCATCGCCAAGGCAGGTGACACAAAAGCAGGGTCACTGCACCCTGGAGAGTAAGGGGCTCACGAGTGGAGAACAGGGCTGACAGAGTCCCCTCGGCTGGGAAGGCAGACATCTGGTGGAAAGGTGTGGTCCCAGGCCTCGGTGTGGGGCTTCCCGAGACTTGCTCGGAGCAGAGTGACAAATGTCCGATGCCTCGGATCAGTGGTGAGACTCAGAGGGACTCCAGGCAGGCCCAGGCTGAGTCTTGTGGAGACAGCCACAGAGGTGTGCGGCCGTCGGGTCGGAAGACGAGATGGTAGAAGTGAGCTGGAATACCAGAAGGGAGATTAAAAGCCGGACTGCAGGTTGGAGTTGAATAAATGTTCTCGGTCAGGCAGCTATGTGTTGAAATAGTAAAGGGCGCAGATAAGAAATACTACTGAGGACATATTGTCAGGAGTGGTCTGATCTGATGAAGAATAAACAGGGAAGGTTGCCCACAATGCACCCAGGCCGCCGGGACTACGGTGCCATGGCAGCGGGGAGCACGGTGACTACAGAGAGGAAAGATTCTGGGTTTGAGGAGGTGAGAGCTTCTATTGCTAAGCCCTTCCTCTGTGGGATGGGACGGGCCTAGTGCAGACGCGCGGTAGGCCCTCAGATCCCAGAAAGTCGCAGTTGTGGCTCTGGGTAGAGCCTTGAACTGTGCAAAGCTCCTTCAGCCTGGGGGAGGGGGAGGAGGGGGTGCTTCCTCAGACTGAGGGGGAAGCAGGCAGGCAAATGGAAGGTTTGCTCCCTCATCTGTCTCTTATATCATCTCCTGTAGAAATTGCTCTACATAGGTTTGAGTTGGTGATAAAACTGGTCCCCAAACTTTGAATGCAAATCCAATTTTTGGTCTATTATTCACTGCAACTTGCAAAATGGAAATATTCAAAATTGAGGTGCACGCAGGATATGGAAGATGATTAAAAGAGAGTAAGAAGTCAGATCTTGCAAGTCGGAATTTATCCGCATAGAGATAAACATTAAAACTATGAATGCCAAAAAAGTGGGAAAAATAAATAAAGAAAAAAAGGACCAAAGGTCAAAGCTGAACTTGACTCTGAAGGATATGGCCCAGCACTCAACGTGAGGTGGACCCTCGACTTCCAGTGTTAGCTTCCAGCTTCCTTTCACTTTGCTGGATTATTTGCGCTCTGTGGACATTTCTCTGTAATATTACACTACCTCTGGGTGTAGTATTTTACTTGGGAAATGGATGATAAGAGCAATTTTGAGCAAAGAGTCAAAAAATGTAAAATTCACATGATAGCAGTAAACCAGATTACTGCCTAGTAGATGGATAAGGAATACGATGATGATTTAAATATGGTCTAGTGAAATGAAAAATCGTATCATTTTATAAGCCTGACAGCATACCTAATGATAGGATCGAGCAAATATTATTTTCCATGACATCATTGAATAATTTGGAAACAAGAGATGTGAGTTAAAATTGACTGGAACATTTTACCTCAGCTTGATCTGACAGATAGAAAGACCAAAGTATCGAATGGGAAACCCACCGTTTCTCTCGTTGATTACTAATATGATTAGACCCTCAGGGAAAAAATGTGCTAGAAATCATTATTTGCCAGCATTCAGTTATGAAACTTTTCAATCAAGGATTGTTTTATCAATACTGCTGAGAGTGGTCATTATTTCTGATTTCACAAGCGAAAAGGCACGGAATGACTTTCTGAAGGTCGTGGAGGAAATTGGTGTGACCGTTGACCTTTCGACATCAACTCACTGGACCAAGGGAGGGCCACCAGAGGCAAAACAGGAGATGAAAATAAATGACTTAAAAGGCGATTTTGGTGCTGCTAGTGTCCGGTCAGTCTTTTTCCACAAAAAGCATTTCTAAACAGAAAACCACTCTTAAGATGTTTTTATTGGTTTTATTCTGAGTTCCTGTGAAAAATATGAGAAAGCAAGTAAATACACTTCGAAATGTTTTCTGTTCTGTTCAAAAGTTATTTGCAGAGATTCTCTTTGATGCCAAGCTCTGTCCTGGAGGTTGGGATATTATAAAGTAAATAAGAGGGCCCCGGGCTGGCTCAGTCGGTAGAGCACACGACTCTTGATCTCAGGGTTGTTAGTTCAAGCCCACATTGGGTGCGAAACCTACTTTAAAAAGTAACAAGTAGAACAGCAAAGGAAACAAGACTCTTCCTGCCTTGGAATAGCTTCTAGTACAGCAGGAAGAGATCGGCGTGTATATAGACTGTTCCGACATGTTACAGTATTGGAAATGATGGACCCCGGGGTCCTAACTCCAAGGTACCAAGGGCCTGCAGAAGACAGGTTCTGAGGGAATGAGGAAAATCTCCCTGGAGGAACTGATCTCGGAGCCAAGATTTGGGACAGAGCTAGAAATGGGCCAGGTAACAAAGGCATATCCAATAGCAGGGGCGTGGGCGTGGGCCTGGGGTTGGTGGGCCAGCCAGTGTGACCAGGAGAGAAGGTATGAAGGGGCCCAGGCTAGTACAAGCTGGAGGGTGGACGAAATCCTACAGTCACAGTCCGAGTATCCCCGTGCCTCTACTGATTCTGCTGCCCAGTCATTCTGGGAGACAGTAAAAGGCTCTGTCAATGATTCATTGAGGATTTCCTTTCCTTTCCTTTTGACTTGGTCCCAGGGGAAGAAATGGGGGGTACTGGCCAAGCCCATGTGTGATGACTGCTCATCTCTGCAGAAGAGCACGCAGAGCAGAGCCGAGGGGGCGGGAAGCTGAGATGCAGGGGTGAGTAGCGACAGCAGATATCACTTGGGTCTGGTCCTCTGCACCGGCAGGAGTATTAAGCATGAGACCAATGTTAGCAGGAGCCAGACCCATTCGTGATGGGATTTGGGGGCCTGACTGAGAGCACATTCAGCCCCTCCTCCACGCCCATCCTGACCTGCCTGAGAAATGTAAAACAGACAAACCAGGAAGGCACTGAGGCCAAACTGGCACCTTCAGTGAGGCTGGCAGTGGGGAATGTGGTTTGTCTGTGGGGTGAGTGGGGTGAGCCCAGGACCAGGCAGAGGCAGGAGCTTCCAAAGAATAGAGTGAGCAGAGGTGTCAGCATGGCCCTCACAAGTCCTGAAATAAAATCAGTCCCCGGGTCCGAAGGGCAGGATGATAAAATGACCCCGGAAAGACCTACCCCGTGTGAATGCAAATCTGCCATTTCAGAATTTCCAGGGAGAAATTCAAGTGCAGAGGATAAAATTTTCTTACAAGTTAAAGTTCAAGAAAATTAAATCCAAAGGTAAAATATCAAAGGAATTAAGTATTGAAATCAGGTTTTCTTACCGTTCGCATCAAAGAAATGAAAGTTAAAATCCGTTTTCCTAATCTTCTTATCTGCTAAGCCCGCCTACAGGGGCCCCTGTTGCTTCTGCTGAATAAGGTACCCTTCAGAGTCCTGTTGAATTGACACAGGGTCTCAGATACATTTTAATTTTAAAAGGTACAAGGAGTAATTAGTCTTCTGCAGAAGTTAAGAATTGCCCAGCACAGACACCCCGAAAATAAACCCGGAAAGTAATCCCCAGACCCTGGAACTCAACCAGGTTCTCGTGGCCTCGGGTCTGGGACATCCACCGTCTTCCCTGCAGAGATTTGGGGAGGGGGGGTCTGAATAAAGGCGTTAACATGGAATCAAAATTAAATCAACTGATGAATGGAATGAGGGTAACTTTACTCTGCATTAGTCAACACACACACACAAAAATTACCTGTTGCACATCCTCTAATACTCAAGAAAACGTTTTTATTGTTTTTTCACATTAATTTTATCATGTTGCACTTATCTAGGAACTTCTCCGTGTCATCAAAATAATCATTATTGAAAAGAAGGAAAAAATGCCTCATATATATATACGTCTGTCGTGGAAAGTAAGCTTTTCCAGATTCATTATTCACATTGTAGAATAGAATTACTGCAGGAACAAGACTTGTTTAGAAAAAAGGTGACGCCACGTAAAGAAAAATTGTCTTCTTGGACCTGTCTCATCTGTCCAGATAAGTGGCACTTTTCCGTGTGCCCTACCTTCACACCCACCATCTGATCAAGTCTTTAAAGAAGAAGATAGAATTTTAGAAAGAAAACATCTTCAAGGTGAGCCATGCAGGGGCGTCCGCCCAAGGTCAGCGCCAGACAAATGGCTCAAAAGTGTGTGTTAAAGGACTTGGCTTTCAAGTCTGAATTCCACTGACTGGCTTTGAGGAAAGACCGCAGAACAGAAAGAGTCTGGTTGTTTCTGTTATGTGAGGCCACTGAAATGGGGTAGAATTAAGGCCTTTTCTGGAAATGCCATGTGTGAGATTACCTGACTTTTGAAAACCCGCCTTTTTTTGCTTTCTCCAGAATGAGGTGCAGGAACCCATAGCAACAGAGAGCGAAATAAAAACTGAGGGGGGACCAGCATTTCCTGATTAAGAAGTTGGGACTCACACAATGCTACTTCACTCTAAAAACAGAAATGCTGAGTCGTACCCGTTTATCTTAAAATCCAAAAGACACCAAACCAGGAGAAACGCTTTGTTCACCCGACTGCACCAGAGATATGGGCCCTTCAATACGCTGGGTTTACGTTCTCTGTTTTTATATTGGGGCTAGGGCTTACCTTTAGTGGATTATTCAGTCATGCTTTTTATTTACTTCTTTATTTGTAATGTTTATTTATTTTTAAGGAGAGAGAGAGGGCAGGGGAGAGGCAAAGAGAGAAGACACAGAATTTGAAGCAGGCTCCAGGCTCCGAGCTGCCAGGTAGAGTTAGGTGAATGCACGCAGGACCACGGTGAGCCCGCGCCAGGGATCAGCTTCCCGCAAGCGACCGTGACCGTGGTCCCAGCCTGCTCACCGTACGTCCGCGGGCGATGAGCACCACGCAGGTTACTCCAGCGGCATCTGAGTTTTGGAGTCCTCCAGACATAAGGGAAAATCTCCTCCTTTGTTGTTGTGGTTTATAGGAGGAAGCGTTTTACCGAAATGTTTTGTGAAAATTGGAGAGAAACGGGAAGGCAAATGACATGTATGCATCTTCAAGGTCAGAAGATCTATACACCTGCATGTCTGCCCATCCGTGTATCTGCAGAGAATATATATGTACTTTTCTCTATGCTTTAGTTTCCTGAAAACTCTTGTGTGTGCATATATGAGGTCTCAGGAAAAGAGAAACCAGAAAATGTGCACCAATGTTCATAGCGGCACTTTCTACAATAGCCAAATCATGGAAAGAGCCTAAATGTCCATCACCTGATGAGTGGATCAAGAAGATGTGGTATATATACAATGGAGTACTACATGGCAATGAGAAAGAATGAAATCTGGCCATTTGTAGGAAAGTGGATGGACCTCAAGGGTGTCATGCTAAGTGAAATAAGTCAGACGGGGAAGGACAGATACCATATGTTTGCACTCATAGGTCTAACAGAAGAACAGGAGAAACCTAATGGAGGACCAGGGGGAGGGGAAGAGGGAAAGAGAGTTGGGGAGAGAGAGGGAGGCAAAACCTGAGAGACTGTTGAATACTGAAAATGAACTGAGGGTTGAAGGGGGAGCAGGAGGGGGAAGGGAGGTGGTGGTGATGGAGGAGGGCACTTGTGGGGAGAAGCACTGGGTGTTATATGGAAACCAATTTGACAATAAACTATTTAAAAAAATAAATAAGAAAAATAAATTTTAACAAAATCCAATGACTTAGATTTAATGAGTCTTTATGGATACAAGAAGCTGATATTTCCTTGCATTATGTGTTTTTTAAAGTTTATTTATTTTGAGAGAGAGGGAGAAAGAGAATGAGCAAGAGAGGGGCAGAGAGAGAGAGAATCCCAGGCAGGCTCCACACTGTCAACTCAGAGCCTGAGTCAGGGCTCAAACTCACAAACCATGAGACCAGGATAAGGAAAGATAGGGTTAAATAGGTAAGGAGGGAAAGTTAGGACTTGAGGTCCCTGAAGGTAGGAAAAGAAACACATGTTTTAAAACAGTGCTGGGAACCTCTGACCATGAGAAAAACTCCCTCCGACCTAAAGTTTTTCTTACAAATATAACCAACACTACCGACTCCCCCTCATGTTTCCCGCAGAAACTGACAACTCAGCACCAACAGTTATCAGGCCGACAAATGAAAAAAGTTAAAAAGGTGGCAAATGGACCCAAACCCTCTAAGACAATGTCCCTTGTCTACAGTCAGGGGTCTGCACTTTCGAACGCCTCCTCTCAGTAAAGAGAGCTTTCCTATTTCATTCTTACTCTCTGATCTTGTTCTGATAAACTTCGCCTGCTGCTCATTTTGTGTCCACGTCTTCATTCTCGGAAGCAGCGAGACAACAAATCCTGAGTATCGAGGTAAAGAATCCTGCCCCGAGATCATGACCCGAGCCAAAACCAAGAGTCACATGCTCAACGGACTGAGCCCCCAGGCGCCCCGCATCATGCTTATTCCTAATCTTGGGTTGCTGCTGGGTGTGTGGGTAAAAATCAATGGCTCTTGCATATTCATCCATACTTGGAACCAACTGAGAGACAGGTGCAGGAGTTTGGAAGAGAGCGATGAAAACGCCAACGTTACCACCGCTGGGCTGGAAGACTCGGCCGAGGAGGGGGCGCAAAGGCCGTCTAAGGAGGAACCCTAGAATCCCGGCTCAGGGGTCCCCGCCCAGGGCCCGAGCTCTCACGCTAAGCACACTAAAGCCAAACGCCAAGAAGGAAACTCCCTGGAGACAGGTGGATTCCAGAGAGAGGAGGGAAGGGAGGGAGGCTGCACATCCAGATCCTTCTCTCCGGAACCCCCCCCCAGACAGTTATTCCCCCTCCCCGACAGGGGAGGTGACAAGTGCTCGGAGGGGCCAGGCGTGTTTCTTGTGGATGTGTAGGGGTGGGGGAGGGGCTGCCTTGCGGGGTGCCGTCACTTCCAGCCCCTTCCCGGGCCCTCCCGCTACAAGGTTTGCTCACCTTACACTCCTGTAGTGACTCTCCGCTGCCGGAACGTACGATTCTTACTACTCGGTTCAGAATAACACACTGACGTCCAACCTAACAAATGCCAGGAGGCACCGGACTGCAGAGAAATGAAACATTGGCCGGAAAGCCAACTTAAAGCAGGTCAAGCAGAAAAGAGTACTCACCATTTTTTTAAGTATATAAATATTGGCCCTAGCCACTCACCTGAGGTGTGGCCTGTGATGATGGGCCATCTCCCAGGCTCCAGGGACGCAAAGCTGCAGGTGGGTGCCCTTCGGTATTTCCAAGTGCGGGCTGGAGAAGAGAGCAGCCACTCACTCTAGGAGACAGATTCCAGACCTGCACTGGGGAAGAAAAAACATAAAGAGTCTTTTAATAGGTCTTGTTGGAATAAAAACATTTAGATGCAAAAGTTAGACTATATACCAAAATAAACTCTAGGTGGATTACAGAATGGCATGTGGAAAAGCTAAAAATAAACAGATGCAGGGGAGGTACAGACACCTCCAGCCGGGGCTTACCAGAAACAAAGACTGGCATCTTGAGAAACTAAAATGGATCTGAAAATTAAAAAAGAAAATGTACAGCTAGAATACATTTGGAAACTTAGTCTACAAATTTCAAAACCAGCATAAATAACAAAATTAAAATAAAAACACATTGACAACCTAGGAAATGTATTCGTATGGTTTAGCACAGGTAAATGTAGCTTATATTAATTTCAGGTCAAAACAACGGAGGATCCGAATGGCACATCTTTAAAGGATATAAACAAACGTTGAAAATCCTACCGGAGTGAAAGCATCTATCTCTTTCTCTGACTCACTCATTACTCTCGCTTCAGCTCCATCTGTGCCATTGCAAATGGCAAAATTTCATTATTTTTTTATGGCTGAGTAGTATTCTGTTGTATCTGTGTGTATATATTATATATATGTGTACATATTTTATGTGTGTGTACATATGTGTATATATCACATTTTTATCCGTTCATCAGTTGATGGATGCTCGACTTTGAGAAACAAAGCAAAGGAGCAAAGCGGGGGAGGGGAAGAGAGAGGCAAACGAAAAACAGACTCGTAACTAAAGAGAACAAACTGTTGGCTACCCAAACTGTTGGCTACCGGAGGGGAGGGCGGTGGCGGGGGGGTGAAATGGGGGGCGGGGGGTGAAATGGGGGGCGGGGATTAAGAAGTACACTTGTCATGTCGAGCACCGAGTGGTGTCAGAGCGTTGAATCACTATCTTGTACGCCTGAAACCAATATCACACTGTGTGTTAACTATACTGGCATTTAAATAAAGACTTTAAAAAAAAGGAAAACCCAACTAGAATACAAGCATATGAAACCTCTTTGACTCAGTAAGAAATATACATTGCAAATTAAAACAATTTAAGGTATGATTTTCTAGTAAAAAATTAGTAAAAATTATTTTAATTAATAAAATATTGTTCCCATATACCATTCACAGCTTATAATATTTATATTTTGAGGCAAAAATATACCATAAGCTGTAATCGTTTGCAGGAATAATATTTTATTAATTAAAATAATTTGTATCTATTGGTACAGGATGTTTTGTTCAAAAAGCCATGTGGGGAGAGTGAATTGGGAAATTCTGGATTAACCGAGGGTCAAGTTCTTTAATTACTCCTCGGAGCACTCATACACTCCCACCATGGAACCCAGGGGTGGGGGGAATGGGATTGAAGCTGTTTCCCAATGTATTTCGACACAGACCCCACTTTTCCAGGGAGCAGCTTGTGAAATCTTATTCCTTGAGCCGCGCTTTGGGACATCTTCTCAAGATGAAGTAAGAGTTCTTACAAATCTTCAAGAAGATGAAACAGAAAATTATACTAGGATCTTGTAATTTTCAGTTTATTGTATGGCTCAGTTAATAAAACATACAATAAAATTTGAGTATGTATTTGACAAAGGAATCCCTCTTGGACCACTTCGGTTAATGTTGCGTCGGTCAGAATGGGGGGACCGGGAAGCCACAGCATTCCTTTGCCTCACGGACAAAGCTGCGTCTTGCTCTGTGGTCAGGTACTTTAGCAACGAGCCGTAGTTTTGCAATACAGAGATTTCAATAAAACAAAAATGTGTCCTCTCATGGGTAGCCTACGTGCGGAGCACAGGGTCACAGCTCTCAACCCTCCATCCTGGGTCACCTCATCCAGACTTCAAATACAGTCCCTACAAAAGTTAGCAGTGGCAAGCCTGTGGACCATATAAACCGACCCTCTGAGAGGACAGCAATTTGCAGAAAGGGCCACCTCTGAGAGAGGTAAGAGACCCAAGTCACAATGAACTCGAAAGCATAGGTAGAATTAGGTAGGAAAATATCTCAGAAACTGTCTGTGAGGAGACCTGATATGCCATTAAATCAGCAACTCAAGAAAAACCAACCACCCAACAGAAACTAGCAAACACCTTCCCAACATGGCGGCCAGGCCGCAGGCGTCAGCCGTCAGCGGGGACAGGTCGCTGTGTGCCTAGCAACATCGTGTGACAAAGACGACCCGTGCTTGCTCAGGAAACAAGACCAACCGGAAAACTAGTTCTGAAGCCAGAGGCTCCGCCACATGAGTCCCGTGTTTGTTTCCAGTCGCTTCTCAGAACAAAGGTTCTTTCATCATCCCTAAGCAGGTCACGGAGGAAGCTCTGAGTCTCACTTTTATGATAAATGATAAATGATCATTGTATCTAGACACATCCCACGTTACGTGATAGAAACGTATGGCGGAGGCGGCTGGCCGACTCAGTCAGCAGAGCATGGGCCTCTTGATCTCAGGGCTGTGAGTTCGAGCTCCACATTGGATATAGAGATCACTGAAAACTAATACAATCTTGACTAAAAAAAAAAAAAGAAATGTATCTGAAGCATATCGTGAAACATAATCATTTAAAATAAATTTAAATAGATTGTGACTATTCCTATTTTAAGATGTTACTACACATTATTTTTTAATGGCAAAAAACCATCTTAAAGGCAGTCACCTCCGTGGGCTCTTACAATGCAGAGCGGGGTTTGGGGGTCTGTGGGCAGACACAGCATCTGAGTGAGTATGTGAAACCGTGTTATGGGAGGAAGAGCAAGATCTGAGTAGGAGGCTACTGTGTGTTTTTCTTCTAGAATATGAAGTTCTGGTGGTCGTTACTATGTTTTATTGAGGTTTGTACATCTTGTGTGTCTTCCTGTCGGTGAACTCTGATTAACTCTCATTTAGGGAAGGAAGGAAGGAAGCAAGGAAGGAAGGAAGAGACGGAGGAAGGGAGGAAGGAGGAACCAATGGGCGAACAAAGAATGAATAACAAAGGGAAAAGACCATTTACCAGACGGCACAGTTAGTTGGCTGAGTTGAAACCTTTTTCTCTTATTGGAGGATAAATATCCCGTTAGCCATTTTCACATCTCACTTCATCCGCAGTGAGCTGCCCTGTTCTCATCTCTCTTCAGGTCACCCACTAAAATCTGATTGCAGGTTCGAGTCCCACACCGGGCTCTGTGCTGACAGCTCAGAGCCTGGAGCCTGCTTGGGATTCTGTGTCTCCCTCTCTCTCTCTGCCCCTCCCCTGCTTGCTCTCTCTCTCTCTCTCTCTCTCTCTCTCTCTCTCTCCGTCTCTCTCTTAAAACTAAATAAACATTAAAAAATAAATTAAATTAAATTAAATCTGATTGGAAACATTTAGAAGATAGTAACCTATTCCTCACCACCTTACTTAACCTTCCCTTGATTGTGGAATATTCATTTTGAAGACTATTTCTAAAGACTTCTTACCAAAGGTTCATGTTTTCAAATGGATTTCTAAAAACAGAAACCTTATATAACACCAAACAAGTCTCCCGAGTGATACTAACTGGACCAAGGGTCATGGACATTTTTAAGGTCTTAATACATACACATATTTTTAAGTGATGGTCAGAAAAGTTTGGTTAATTTTCATACTGAAAAGCAAAGACCAGGAACCCACCTCATCATATGATACCACCACAAACCATTTTAATCCTTTTAAATTTTGTAAAAAGAAAAAATCACCTACGGTATCTCATTATTTTAATTAACTTAATTGTTAATGAGGGTCAGCATTTCTTAGATTTTTGATTAGCCACTTACATTTCCTCTTTAGGCAAGTCCACTCACGCTATTTGCCCATTTTTAGGGGCGCTGGGTGTTTGCTCCCTTTCGTGCGTGGGTCCGTACATTTGCATGTGTGTTTGCTTTCTGTTGTTTGTCTTTGGGCTTAACTGTTATGTTTTCAATGTCCAGAAACATTGACGTTTTATGCAGTCAAATCCGAAGTATTTCCTTTTGTCATTTTGGCCTCTGGCTTCTCAGCCTACTAAATCCATCACTTACTTTCCTAGCTTGGCGTCTAGCCGCTTTACCCTTCCCTCCAGCTGCTGCTTCCTCACCCTCTGCACCCACCTTCATACTCACACTCTGGGTCCAGGGCACCTGGGCTTGCCGGGGTGTGCAACAGGAGGTGAGGACAGGGCTCACTCCGTTTAGGAGAGAGGTCCCTCCCCTCGATCCATAAGGCAATGTGATCACGCCCCGAGTTCCCGCAGATGCCAGGTCAACACCAGTCAGTTAATGTACTTATTAAGGACTCACAGAGCCTCAGCGGGTGGTGGGAAGAGGTCCCTCATAGAGTCCCTGTTTCAAACATACTCAGTGTGAGGATCTGTCATGGATCCATCCGCGTTTTTATGTGTTTTGTGTGGTCACATTAGGTAGACATTTTTGCCATTTCTCTGATATGCCTATTGAAATGTATGCACATATTTGGGCAGAACAGAAATATGATTTAAAAAATATGAGTTTATCGCTTGTGTAATTTTTTTCACTTTTATTTAAAACTGTGTATCTGTCTCACTAAATAGTCTGTTTTTGAATTCTGGCTTGTAAATATTTTCTCTGGGCCATTCTGTCGATGGAGTATTTGTTTTTAAAACATGTGCATAGGGGTGCCTGGGTGGCTCGGTCCATTAAGTGTCAGGCTTGAGCTCAGATCATGATCTTGCGCTTGTGAGTTCGAGCCCCACATCAGGCTCTGTGCTGACAGCTCGGAGCCTGGAGGCTGCTTCCGATTCTGTGTCTTCCTCCCCCACTCACGTCCTGTCTCTCTTTCAAAAATAAATAAACATTTTTTTAAATACACATTTTTTAAAAATTTAAAAATGTGTACAGAATCAAAAACAACTCTTCTAATACATATTTTCTTTCACATACAAGATTCTTGTCTTGTATCATACATCCTCTATCTTTCCCTCCTTGTTTCCTTCCCCAGTTGATTAATTGTATATTTGAATACTCTTATTAAACAAGACACATGATAGATCCTACTATAATCTCTATTAACCAATAACACTGTTGTTCTGTTTTATTTTTCAACAGAAGGCAGCGCTGACTTAGGCTTTCTTTACATATAAAGGATTCAGATCAAAGCCTTTCTCTTGGGGGACGTAGTGCGAGAGAATGAACTAATAAGAAGATAGTTGTCTTGGGGTTTTACATGACGCATTTTGGAGTTTCAATTTTATGTTAACAATAAGAGTGTATCCAGAAACTTTAGAAGAAAGGGACCAAAGACCGAAATGATATTTTCTCCAAATAGGTAACCACGGTGAGCATTTAAACTGTACAAGAGGAACTAAAGATGCTACATTGCCAAGCGCTGTCTATAAATCACACCGCGGTCATTGAATTCCGCCTCCACCAAGAACTATTTTTAAAGGAGAGGAGGGTGACTCTACACGGTCGTCTGTGTCCTAGGGAAATCTCCAGCACGGGTCTGTTTTGAAGTTCAGGGCCCGACTCCTCTGTGTGCCATCGCCTTGCTCCCCACATTGTGTGTGTGCGTCTCTTCACTTCGCTTGCTTTGACTACCTGATTTCCACTCTGACTCATCCTGACATTAGATCAGGTCGTCACCTTTGGACCTATTTCACTGCAAAGGTGACTCACAGATTTACACAAGCCATGGGAATATTGCATGGGATATTCCCAAATATGTACATATCCGCATTGAATAAAAATCCCCGAATACTCTATATTAACAAAAGATCTTGCTCCATGTAGCATTTCTTTGAACACAGGATCCTAACATAGTCAGGGGAATATGTTTGCCGTAGATCAGGGAAGTAAAAGTATATTTCTCAGCTCCCTTATTTCCCAAGTTCAAGAGCTGAGTGCCACATTATCCAAAACTAACTTCTGAGATAAAGTGAGCCATTGGCCTGAGTGTGACTGATTGTGACAGCACTTACACACAAAAAGTAATTCATGTTCTAGAAGTTCGGTCAATTAGAAATATTACATTTTATTAGGTATTGGTTTTCAGTAAATTGTATTTTGTCTCTAAGATAAATTTCCTAATTATTACGTTTTTACGTATGGAAAATCTCTGGATTTTCTCCTTAATTTTATAATCTGTAATTCATGTCTGTTACGTGCGCACCAGCCTGAACCACAACCGTGACCCACGTTCACGGAAGCCTGCAGGAGGCCGAGTCTCTCTTTGGGATGTCAGATGGTGAGGGAGAGTCTCAGACAAGCTAGCCTTGGCCTGTCCTAGAGTCTTCATTTACGTGCTCCGTCTTGGGAACCCGAAGGTCGGATGTTCGGAAGGGGAGCTGACTTGCGGTTAGGCCCCTTCTCATGGGGCAGCTCAACATGGAATTTTCCATCTGAGTAAAAGCTGTGCTTTATCCAGAAAGTTCGCCTCGGGTGCCTGGGTGGCTCAGTCAGGTAAGCGTCTGAGTTTGGCCCAGGTCATGATAAATAAACATTAAAAACAATAACAATAAATAGGGGCGCCTGGGTGGCTCAGTCAGGTAAGAGTACAACTTCACTCAGGTCATGGTCTCACGGTTCCTGAGTTCAAGCCCCAAGTCTCTGTTAGCACAGAGCCCGGAGCCTACTTCAGATCCTCTGTCTCCCTCTCTCTGTCCCTTCCCCACTCACACTCTGTCTCTCCCTCTCTCTGAAAAATAAATGTTAAAAAATATATAATAATAATAATATTTTTAAAATAAAATAAAATAAACATTAAAAATGTTTTAACTCCCCTATGACCCAGCAATAGCACTGCTAGGGATTTACCCAAGGGATAAAGAAGTGTGCACCAATGTTCATAGCAGCACTGTCAACAATAGCCAAATCATGGAGAGAGCCTAAATGTCCATCACCTGATGAGTGAATCAAGAAGATGTATATATATACACAATGGAGTACTACATGGCAATGAGAAAGAATGAAATCTGGCCATTTGTAGGAAAGTGGATGGACCTTGAGGGTGTCATGCTAAGCAAAATAAGTCAGGCAGAGAAGGATAGATACCATATGTTTGCACTCATAGGTCTAACAGGAGAGATCTGGCAGGGGACCATGGGGAGAGGAAGGGGGAAAGAGAGCGGGGGAGAGTGAGGGACACAGATCAAGGGAGACTACTGAATACTGAAGACGAACCATGAACTGAAAGGGGAGGGGGTTAGAGGGAGGGGGAGATGGTCATGGTGGGGGGCATGTGTGGGGAGAAGCACTGGGTGTTATATGGAAACCAATTTGACAATAAACTATTATAAAAAAAAGACTGGAAAAAAAATAAAATTTTGCTAAAAGTAAAAAATAAATAAATAAATAAAAAATAAAAATAAAAAATTTTTTAATTAAAAAAAATTTTAAAGATTTCTCTCTAAATAGTTTTTCAAATGAGTAGACTGCTGGACATTTTCAAAGTTCTAGAAAGATTCTTAAATTTTTTTTAAGTTTATTTTATTTTTTGAGAGAGAGAGAGAGAGACAGAACAGTGGAACAGGGGCAGAGAGAAAGGGAGACACAGAACCCACAGCAGGACTCAAACTCACGAACTGTAAGATCATGACCTGAGCTGAAGTCAAACACTTACCAGACTGAGCCACCCCGATGTCCCTAGGAAGTTTCTTATATAATATGTCCTTCCAAATTTCTACGGCTTGAGCTTGTTTCCAGTTTCGAGGGTCACACACACCTTAGAAGTAGACTCACTACTATCTACTCTGTGCAAGCACACAACTTCTTGGGACTGAGACTGATTGAGACATACTATTTAGAACTTGATATGAGGTTTATATTTTTGTTCTATAGCTCGGAGGGAAAAAAAAACAAAGAAACATGTGAATATCTACCTCGAATGTTAAACTAATTTTTTAAACAAGTTTGCCATGACGTACGCCACCATTGTAAGACTTGGCCCCCAGCCCATTGGAAGACCTGTTCCTGGCAAATCACATCCGGTGAGGGTCCCGGGCCCTCTCCACTCACCAAAGCTTAGCCGGCAGGCAAGGACCACAGTCAGGGTTCTGGGACGGGTCTGCTCTTCTCTGTCTACATTTTAAATGTCTCATAGCCACACGGTAGACATCATTGTCCTTGAGTCTGGCTTCAGGTTCCACTCTACCTCTATGTGCTGCCCTGGGGACAATGGGCACCTGTTGCTTCACCTCCACCCAGGGTTGTCCCCGGTGATGCTCATCAGACCTTGGAAGGGTGCTGCTGGTCCTCCCGTCCACATGACAGCTTCTCAGAAGGTGGTGGCATTGTTGCTCGGCAGCCGGTCTAACTATGGCCTTCTCTGGAGAAGCACCTTGCCAGCCGGGCTTGGGCCGCAGGTAACCGCCCGGAGAGAGGGAAGGAATCATCTCCTCCTCCGAGCCCCCGCTTCCTGCCCTCTATCAGGACTCCCCAAGGCAGTTTCTGGGTAACGCATAGAGTCCGACCACCAAACCACACCTCCCAATATGGTGACAGTGGTTCTGCAGCGAGACTTCTGTGGGATCTGTCCCCATCGCTTCATCCCTTGGAGAGTGAAGGTGGAACTGTCTGTTTGCCATGTGGCCTATGTCTCACACAGATCATTCCAAATGTAGTCTGCGAATTTGGTGACAATCTGCCAATTTTTCAATCATTTGGTTACAAAGAAACTAAAATGCATGAGCTTTATGAAATTTATCTTTTTCTTTATTTGCTTTGCTCCTGGGGCTGGGTCTAAGAATACAAAGGTAACAAAGCTTAGGCTCCAGATTCAGAAAACTTGAATTAGGATCTTCTTTCTGTTATATCCTAGCCTGTGTGACCTTGGGAACATTTTCTTCTCTCACACACACACATACACGTTTTATTTACCTATATTTCTGCATATAGACATTATTTATATAGCAAACATACACACATTTTATATATTAATAATATTTAAATAAATTGTGTTTATTTTAATTATTTAAAAACTATTCCAATAATAACGGAACTCATTGTCACTAACCTAACATATCTTTTTGTCCTTCTGGACCAAATGAGATCTTTCTAATCCAAAGGATGACAGGTGGTCTCAAAAACAATTACGATAAATTGATAGCTCTGTAGATTTTCTATCGAAAGAATCAAAACACGGAGGATTAGTCAGGACTGTTATTTAATTAAAGAGACTCTAAAAGGTCAATCTTATACCAAATATTCCATACCCAAATGTCACATCATAAATCCTCTGTATTATTATAAAAGCAGGTCACGGTTAAAATTTGAGTGTGTTGTCTGGTGGCGGAATACACAATGCCATCGATATCTATTATCACATTTACACAAACTGCTTCATCATATCCGTGGCCTGAGCCACTTTCCTGAGCTGTGCTGGGACCATGTGGGTTTTTATTATGGGCCAGGGTGATATTAAGGCAGTGGCTTTGATGGAGCACCCTAAGAGGGCTGAATTCATGATAGGTTTGCACAGGGGGGTAGGTTGAAATTGGGATTTAAAAAGAGAAATAAGAACAGCAAAAGTATGAATCAAAACAAACAAAACTTTGGACCCCTTTACGGTTGCCAGAACTGCGAAAGAGTCTTACTGGAGCCGAAAAAGCAATCTGAGAAGACAACGAAATGCAGATTGCCTAAAATGTGAGAGCTGCTAACTTCTAGCAGGCGTCAAGAAAGAGAGAGGGGTAGAGAGAGGGGTAGAGCGAAGAGAGGGAGGGAGAGAGGGAAATATAGACAAGAGCAGGAGGGTTGGGGGAACGGGACAGACAGACCGGGCAGGGGGAGGGGCCAGCGAGGGAGAGCTGTCTCATCACCCCCCCTAGTTTGTGACTGATTTTGAATCCTCCCCCAATCACCTAGTCACCACCGAAAGCTGACCAGCATTCTGACCTGCGGTCATCTGCTATATTTTATTGTCCTTCTGATTTAGAACATTAACGCCTTCACTCAACCAGCACAGCCAGCCAAGTGGTCCTGAAACTGAGCTCAAAGCTGGGCTACATATTTGAGAGGAATGGACCGATTCCATCAAGAAATTTATTGTTAACGGTTCAGAGATAAAGCGATGCTTCAGGTCACCGGAAGTATTGATTTGGGTGACCTTTATTTTTTTTGTTAGAGAAAAGATAGTATTTTGGACACCATATGTATTCCGCAGATTTTATATACAACTTCTGTCCATCTGTGTGCTCCCATGTGGCCTAAAGTTATTTAAATGCCTTGAATTTCTTGTCATACGTTTAAGCAAGTGTCCTTCAAGGACACATTCCCAATATTTATCAAAAACATGAGCTTGCTGAATGGCAAAATAAAATGTTGAAAACTGCATAGGTTGTTTCAGTAAATAGTTATAACACGTCATTGCCAACAAGTTTGGAAGTTAATCGTATTGAATAGAATTTTTTTAAAAAAACTAAGTTAGCTGGCAAACACACTAAAAAGATTTTTAAAAATTAATGCGAGATATGTTGTTGGCATGCTTCACAAGCAATCCTTTTCATGCAGATGTGTGGATTTTTAATCCACACACTTATTCATGTGTATCTCAGTGCTGCCCAGGAAATACATATGAGGGGCCCACAGGTAATCTTCAATTGTCTGGGGGAACCTCAGGGGCTCAGTCGGTTAAGCCTCCAACTTCGGCTCAGGTCATGATCTCACGGTTGGTGGGTTCGAGCCCCACGTCGGGCTCTGTGCTGACAGCTCGGAGCCTGGAGCCTGCTTCAGAGTCTGTGTCTCCCTCTCTGCCCCTCCCTTGCTCACACTCTGTCTCAAAAATAAATAAACTATAGAAAAAAAATTTTTTAATTTTTTCTAGTAGCCACATGAAAAATAAAAAGAGGCTATGTTAACTTTAACATATATTATTTAAACCAATATATTCAAGAATTATTGCTGTATGCAGTCATTATAACACTATGATGGAATGTATTGCATTGTTTTATTCCTACAAGGTCCTTGAGACGTGGTGTGCGTCTCACGCTTGGAATAACCATCAGGACCCCCCACCTCTCACCCGTCCGGAGTCACAGGAAGCTAGTGGCTACCGTGTCAGGCAGCACAAGTCTGAATCACAATCACTATTCACTTCAAGTTTAATATGACTCATCCTCTGTCCTGAAAGCATTGTAGATTTACTTCCTTACATTCTGTATTTTTTACATTGCTCATTGCTTATAAATGCTGATCCCAATAATATACGTGTCCGTGAATCAGAGGGATAATCGAGTCATTTAGCTGATAGCGCCAGGAAATTACTTCAAGTGTGCGGATTGTTAAAATTGCTTCTCATGGAATAAGACTCTGACATTGCTTCTCAGTTTTGTACTTCTTTAGGTAATTTAGAGATATTACCGATTTCTCTTTAGTACTGGTTTGAAGTGTCCATTTTATATGCTATTACAAAGATCCTAGAAAGGCCTCAGGAACAATGAAACAATAATTTAACAACTTGGGTAATTTTTTTAAATTATGATTTCTGCCTTCGTGAAACTAACAGGGTAGTGGACTGTGATATTGAGTGTCTTAAATGTGTTGACCTTGACTGTATTTTTATAGATTATACGCATTGATATTGAAAATAGAGGTGGCAAAACCACTCACATTAGAATGTCTTCGTGAAGAGAATGTAATTGTTGAACACACACACACGAATTTGCAGCAATGCTTTCTTGCACCCATTCACACAAATTAATATTACGAAACATGGATACAATCCATGAGCTTCCCTCTATCGGCAATGGCAGATTACATCTGGGAAGGCTTGAAGCGGACCTAAGAATAGCAGATTACAAACACAGCCAGGCTTAGATTTTCATGAAACCAAGCCAGTTTTACTTAGCAGACGTATGCTTATTTGGTTGTCTTTGTGTTCTGGTTCCTTGCAAGTTAACAGCACTTAGATGCTAGTCACTAAATACTTGCTTCGACAACTGGAAAAACGGCCATCTGAAGATTCCTGGTATTCCCCCGATCCTGTAAGTAACAACACATTTCTTAGGATACAGATTAAGTGCTCAAGTGCCCTGCAATGTCAGCAAGAAGAAAACCACTATTTTGTTGCCTCGTTGTCTTGGAGGTAACAGTCTATATTTAAAAGCCTTCTTATTAAATAACCATATACATAAATTATACATTACTACTAGGTTCTTACTCTCCTGGAGATAGTTGGTATCTTCTCAGGGTTGAACTCTCCAATGACGGTGTAGCTGGTATGTAACAGTATGAAAAAGTACCATTTAAAAGTTTCAGTTAAGAGGTGAACATATTTTTTAAACCTTAATTAGAATTGGTCTCTTGGGGGAAGAGCAGCATCGAGGTATGATCCTCAAATGTTTAAAATGTGCACATACACGGATTTTCACCATTTGGAGAGACTCCGATGAAAGAAAATTCAAGTGCAAACAGCCGCCTGTTCGTCTGTAATGTGCCTTCCAGAGGATCATAAACACAGTGAAAGGGGGAAACAGGTGAAATACTACAGGCTGTACGCTCACGGGAAGCTCTTTTCCCTTCACATTTGAGGGAGAACTTTCCACGATCGGCGCACCTGTGTTGTGCGTAATCATAATCCACCTCAGTCTCTGCCCCAGACATGAGCAGACATGGCAGCCTGTCCCCGTCTGGCCCCAGTCAGCGCACTGATATTGTTTAGGGCCCATGTGCCTTTTGGACTGGTGTCAGTATTTACTTACAGATGGTGTAAGCAAGCATCCTCTATTCAATCTTAGATAGAAAACCCTTTTTCTTTGAAAATGGAACCAGGTCCACCTGATGAAAAGATTTTGACTTTTATCCCAATTATTTTGAAGACTGGTAGGCCTAGTATGTACATACTTGGGTTTCTTTTATTTGGGTTGAAAGAACGAAGTCAACAAGATATTCTAGACCAAAAATGACCCCCACACGGCGGATCAAATATTATATTTTCACAAAAATGACAAATAGCGGCCTATTTGCCTCTATGTTTGGTCTTGTAAGAGTGGTTCTGAAACTTTTTGGACTCAGGATCCCTTTACCCTTTTAAGAAACTTCAGAGCTTTGCACCGTGTTTGGGTTGTAACTGTAACTATGGAGCATATTCAGAGTTAAAACTGAAAGCCAATGCATGATTGATACATTTAAAAATAATAATAAACCCATACCCTGTTAACATATTTTTGATAGTGATTATATGTTCTTAAAAAAAAAACCAAAGTGAAAAGAGAGGCATTATTTCACCATTTTGAGAATCTCTTTACTATCTGACTTAATAGAACATAGTTGGAGTCTCTGATTTCTGGGTATCTGCATATCTGCTGTCTCATCCATTCTGTTGAAATATGTTGCATTGCATGAAGTATATAAAATGATTCGGCCTCATACAAGATATGTACTTGGAAAAGAGAGAGTGTTGCAGTAGCCTTTCCAGATAATTGTTGTATTTTTTGGTACTATGCCAAAATTGTCACTTGGGAGTTCCGGGTGAAAACTACAATATGGAATTTGAAACCATATTAATACACTTTCTTACTCTGATACATTAATATTCATGGGTTTATCTTACACTTTTACCTATGTGTGCTGTCCTAACACCATGCATTTTGTCATCTGGAAAATACTAGTTCCTGAGTTTTTTGGTGCTTTCAAATATTGACATATTTCAATACATAATACCAAAAATCCACGTATCCCACCACCAGGGAGCTCATTAGAATACGCACTGGAAAGGGTCAAGAACTCCATGGCGGATACAAGTTTTCCAAATTCTGTCACTTAAACACTCAGACTTCACGGGCAACAAAAAAACTGTTAGTAGTTTCCCTTCAGATAACAGGTCAGTTTATTCTGATTGAGAAGATGTCTCCTATGTCTGAATGACCAGAGATCTTCAGTCGGTCATTCTTTTTTTTTTTTTTACATTGATTTATTTATGAGAGACAGAGAGAGACAGCTCGAGCAGGAGAGGGACACACAGAATCGGAAGCAGGCTCCAGGCTCTGAGCTGTCAGCACTGAGCCTGACTTGGGGCTCGAACCCACGAACTGTGAGATCATGACCTGAGCCAAAGCCAGACACTTAACCCACTGAGCCACCCAGGTGCCCCTGTCAGTCATTCTTTTAAGGAAAATATGATTTTCCGTGAAAAGGTGTCTAGTTCAGCTAACACGTCAATCACACATGTGTTTTTCCTTCAGATAATCATTGTACTTTCGTATCCAAAAGTGTGTCATTCATATTTCCCGTCTCATCACAGGGGACATGAAAAAGATTAAAGTGTTAACATTTAACAAATGAATATATTTCACCGCTGCCAGGAGGTACTTCTTAAGGGAAGCTAGCAGTTGTCTGCTGCCACTATGCTGAGGGTGGGAAATACAGCGGGTCTTACGTTCTTGCTGCCGCCATTTTGGTTCTTGCTCAGCCATCAGCAGTTTTATCCGCCATTGCTTCTCCATCGCCAATGCCGATGGAAGCACAAAAGGCATCGGTGTCTCAGTATAATTATAAAAATGGTTTGACAGTGCGGAATGCTCACAGGACCTCAAGTGTCCCACACTCAGAACCAACGCTCTATAATTTCACTAGGCTGTGGTCCAGCCTCAGCTTGGACATCTTAAGCCAGACATCTCTTCTTGGGACAGCAATGATGGCCTTCCTTAGAGTTAAAATCCATTTCCCTCTAACTCCCACCAGTAAATCTTACTTACCCAACCTCTTGGGAAAGCCTAGAAGAAAGACAATTCCTTTTCTGTGACCGCCTTTCAATTTTTTGAAGACAGCTTTCAGATCTTCCCAAGCTTAGCAACCTTTCCTCCTACTAATTAAAGGTAAGCCTCCTCTACATCCTTGCTACTCATAGTGTTGAGTTTATATATATCACACTGCTGTTATCTCCAACTCTAACTTCGAAGATTACCAAAGATAAAGATAAAGATTCTGATATCTTTATCACAATCTAGTGGTCTTCCCTGGCCGACCCTAACTGTTGACCCTTTTAGAATATTTCACGAGGATTACCTCACAAAATATCAAATATAAAAAGATTAATGAAATTCATAAAATCCTAACATAGGTTAGGATTTTAACATCCTTAAAAAGGAAGAAAATCCCATCACACGCTGTAACATGGATGAACATTGAAGACATTATGCTGAGTGAAATTAGCCGGTCACAAAAATAAAATACTATGTGATTCCACTTCTGTGAGGTACCTGAGTAATCAAATTCACAGAGACAGTAAGTAAAATGCCAGGGGTGAGGGGTTAGAGAGAATGTGGAGTCAATGGTTACTGAATTCCAGTTTTCTAGGAGGAAGAAAGTTCTGGAGATAGATGGTGGTGATGGTTTCACAACAGTATGAGTGTATTTAATGCCATTAAACCATATACGTAAAAGTGGCTCAGACAGCACATTTTACAGTATCTGTATTTTACAATAAAAAAATTGGAAAAAAATTTAAAGTGAAGAAAAAATTGATCAGGTCTTAGCAAGATTGATCTAGAAATAACACAAATAATACAAATTAAACATAACAAGTATAATATAGGCCAGGGGCGCCTGGGTGGCTCAGTTGGTTAAGCATTGGACTCTTGGTTTCAGCTCAGGTCATAATCTCAGAGTTTGTGAGTTCAAGCCCCACATGGGGCTCTGTGCTAACAGGGCAGAGCCTGCTTGGGATTTTCTCTCTCCCTTTCTCTCTGCCCCTCCCCTGCTCTCTCTCTCTTTCTCTTTCTGTCAAAATAAATAAATAAACTTAAAACATTTTTTAAAAAAATTATACAGGGCTTATTACTATGAACCATACATATTTAAAAAAATAAGTTTATGACAAATATTTGAAAACTACATGAGAACTTTTATAAAACAAATACTTGTTTTATAAAACAAATATTCAAATCCAGACTAGAAATTTAAAAAGGAAAACTATCCTTGATCTATTGAATTGATTCCTTAATTAAATGTAATTGAAAACACTTCAGAGAAGAAAGCCCCAGACTTAAATAGCATCACTCACGGGCTCTTCCCAGTATAGAGGAAATAGGTGAAAACTATGTTCAGTAAACTCATTGAGAGAATATCAGAAGAAGGAATATCTCCAACCTTATTTTTGAGGCCACACCCAGCTCACTGACTGTCTTAGTTTTCCGTATCTCCCTCTCCCCAGGCCCATAGCTTTCTTCCTCCCACAGACTCTGGGCTTGGCCTTGGGACCTGCTTCTCCAGTGGGACAGCAGCCTCAAAAAAAAGCTTGGGGCATCTGAGGGCTCAGTCGGTTGAGCCTCTGACTTCAGCTCAGGTCATGATCTCACAATCCATGGGTTAGAGCCCTGCGTGGGGCTCTCTTCTTGCAGCTCAGAGCCTGGAGCCTTCTTCTGATTCTGTGTGTCCATCTCTCTGCCCTCCCCTGCTCATGATCTGTCTCTCTGTCTCTCAAAAATTTAAAAAAATATTTTAAAAAGAAAGAAAGAAAAAGCTTGAAAAAGTGCCTGGGGGCCTCTCCACTCTCCCTCAGCACCCAGGCACGGCCAGAGGACACGCTCGCCAGCCCCTGGAGGATGAGACTCGCCAGGGGACCAGCAGCACCAGGAGTGAGCCCACCAGCTCACATGCTCCAGATCAGCAGAATTTCCCGGCCCACTAAAAGGAGACACCAACATAAATTCAATGGTCTTAGCACATGTCCGGCCCCGTAGCGTCATGACCTGATGGAAAGCCCTGCTGAAGACCTGGCCGTGTCACCAGTCGAGAGATGGCATCTTCTTTGTTGAGATCTGTCCCTCAAGCGAGCGGCACCCACACTGACCCAGGGGGTGCCGTTTGGTGCCACCTCCCTCCCACCTGAGGAGAACAGATCCGGGCACCAGGGGGAGGATGGAGGAGCTGGAAACTGCCCACCTCCCCCTCCACAATCTGGAGACAGGAGCAACAGACAGGGACAACTCCTGTCCCGAGACCCTCTCCCTCAGCATCAGCCCTTCTCTGGGAGTCAGCCACCATCTTCGTCTCTGCCCCTCCGGCAGGGTGGCGCCACGTGCTGTAACTCCCAGCTTCCCCACCTTGTGCGCTTCCTTCAACTCTGTCTGTGCCTTTGCAAGCTCTCATCCACCACCTCTGTGAAGGCGAGACCACGGGAAGCCAAGCCCTGACCAGCACGCGGTGTGAGAACCAGGACGTGATCCACAAAACCGTGCGCTCTGCGTGAGCATCTGGGGTATCCTTAATGACTTTCTGTTACTCTTGGATAATAACTGTTTCCAGATAGGATTATGTTCTATTCATGTACTTAAAATAACTACTGTATTTGTGGGTTCTTTTTCTCTTTTGTCCACTCTTGTAAATATTATGACTGTATAATGAAATTTTACATCGTGTAAAATTAGTGTTCACAATATTAGTGCCAAATTTAAGAATTCTTTCTACTTCTTCAGTCATTGATCATAAATACAGCCTTTGATGTTTCTAAATCTCCATTCCTTTATAGAATACCCAAGATCAAGACCATTTTATTAAGTTCTGTGTCCCCAACACCTAACATTGTACCCAAAAGCTATTTATATATATGAATGGATTATTAAATGAAGGATTTGATACCCATAGTTCAAGTTCATGTTTTTAAATTTTAATACAAACTGTGAGTCTCCGAGTCTTTTAATCTTCTGGGTTTCCTGTTGTTTAATATCACAGGCATGTTCACATGTGCATGCATACACACACACACACATGCACTCACACACACATGCATCCACTCCTACATAGCATGGAAAATCCAACATGGACCATAGAGATTCTCTTAGTCATTTCTGAGTCCATTTTTTTAAAGTATTATTTTAAAAAGAGACAGCAAGGAAGAAGGGCAGAGGGAGAGAGAGAGAGAGAGAGAGAGAGAATCTCAAGCAGGCTCCACGCTCATCACAGAGCCCCACGTGGAGCTCGATCCCATGACGCTGGGATCATGACCTGAGCCAAAATCAAGAGTCTGAGGCTCAACCAGGTGAGCCACCCAGATGCCCCCCCCCTCCATGTATCCTACAGCTGAATTACCTGAGCCCCTAACAGTGGCCGGTGCCACTTCTCTGTAACAAGTCAACCCTAATGTAAGATGCAGCGATATTTACATGAAGCTATTGCATCATTTTACTAACTTTTGGTATAATAAAACAGTTTGTCCACAGAACAGCTGCCAACGTATTTCCCCTTCAGCCCTTTACCTGAAGCATCTCCGTCATCTCCCCGATCTTTTGCTGATGAGCTTTCTTCCCCAGGAAGCAAAGCCCTTTATATATTTTTATGTTTTTATTTATGTGTTTATGTATATATATTGCTCCCTGCTGTTCTTCAAACGCCATCTTTTTGACTTTTGCTTCCCTCAACCCGTTCTTCTGACCTGTCTACAGTAAGTGAAACTTTCTCTTGCTTTACAAGTAATTCAGGAGAGAGGTGGTCACATAACATTGCAAACTCAAAATGAGAACCTTCTAGCCCTCAGTGTAGGGATGGTGACCTTTATCCTGGTAGTCAGAGTCAGGGGAAATCACTTTTTGTTCTAAATACCACTATTTTCCTGGCATACAGGAAGTTTTGAGCATCGTTTGGTGTAGCATAACACCTTGAACTTCCTTCCTCTGCTCCATTTCTGCCAAGGACACTGGGCGAGTCCAAGGTGCCCCTGAGTCACAGCCATGTGTGTCGTGTGCTAAATAAGAAACAGTCCCTGTGGGCGGAGGGCGGGGCCCCCTCAAACCAGAGTCCCGGCAGCCTTGGTGAGGAAGGGAAGAGTCGGACGGAACTCTTTGCTTTAGGACAAAAGTGTTTTTACTTATAAAGAGGACGACCAGGACTCTCAAATCAAATTAGCTGTGACACACGTCCACCGCTGTCTCCTTGGTCTCTCGCATCACAAATGTTCTTCCCTACCTCCACCTCTTCTTTCTAGAGCACCTTGTCACCACAAAATATTTTCCGGAGTAAATGTGTCTGCCTCCTCTGTGAACAGCGTCACACAAAGCCCGTATGTGTGTATTTGGTGGCGTCAAACAAGGGAAGCCTTCGTAGGAAATGAGTGCTCATGTCAGAGACTTCTTCCTTCTCTCGCCCACATTTCGATGCTGCCTTTTTCCCTTCTGCCATGTTAGCCGGCCTAGTCCCCAAATGTAACATCCTTAAATATTTGCTTTCTCCTCCTCCACTTTCTTCCGACTTATCCGTGACCCTTCCATCCAGAAAACGCGACTCACCGCTATTGTCATCCTACGATACTAAACTCAATCAACTTAATTACCCACAAAATATCCCCTGGCTAAGCAGACAGGAGTGCATTTGAGTGGGCCGCATTCCCAGTGAATCCCCGTGGAGAGCACGAGGTGGAGACATCTCCGAAAATGATGGAAATATGCACGCGTGCAGCTGTTGGTGTGTCTGCTGACTTCCTTTGCATGGAAGTCTTACTTTATCCCGTCCTTACTTAACCTGTAACTGCCGTGTGCTGGGTGGCATGAGCCACAGATATAATAGAGGTGAGGAACTGCATCCTGAAATCCATTTTCTGTCGGAAACTGAGAATAATACAGCACTTAGGCTTTCGACTCGGTTTGTGAGGACACTTATTTTGTTACAGAATGTGTGTAAGGCCCTGAATCTGAGATTGGAGAGAAGAGTATATGTGGGAAGACTATTATAAGCATCAGTGAATAGATGTCTGTCACCAGTATGTATCCTTACATATAATAAATACTATTTCATGTTACCTGAGTCTAAGAATGATGGTCTTTATCAATATATCAATCATCCTGACATATGGATACGGACATCCATATCAATTCAATCAGAATAAAGAGTCAATGTTGACATTTCCCACTCGATTCTTGGAGTTTTTATTGCTTAAATTTTGTTTTGAGTTTGAGTTCCCAAAGAAGCCAGTACATCTTGATACTTTAAAGTGTTTTTTAGCACTTACTTCTT
Organism: Helogale parvula; assembly: GCA_004023845.1. Lineage (NCBI taxonomy): Eukaryota > Metazoa > Chordata > Mammalia > Carnivora > Herpestidae > Helogale > Helogale parvula. The sequence continues at coordinate 19,301 of PJEM01004543.1, read as the reverse complement.
TTTTGAAAGACAGAGAAAGACAGAATGCGAGCAGAGGAGGGGCAGAGAGAGGGAGGGACACAGAATCTGAAGCAGGATCCAAACTTTGAGCTGTCAGCACAGAGCCCAATGTGGGGCTCAAACCCACAAACCGTGAGATCATGACCTGAGCTGAAGTCAGACGCTTAACCCACTGAGCCCCCCGGACGCCCCTCACCGCTTTAAAACCGAAATTGTCTTCTCGTAAAATCTTCATACAGCCATCCTGGCCCGTTTGTGTAACTAAAGATCTCTACATTTGAAGAGGGTCTCGTGTGTCTCATTTGAATAAACAATGACTCTCATTTGAATAAACAATTATGCCTTCAAAATGTTGTAAATATATACAACTTATTCCAGAGGTAGACTGTGTTTCCCAAGAACATTTTCCCGTAGAACAAATAAAGAACGGCATGTGTGGCTTATTTTACAGTTTTTTATGAACTAAGACAGCTTTTGGATCCATATACAGGATATGCAATTATTTATTTATTTTTGGTAGGATTTTAAGTTAAAATAAAAACAGGTGTCCACACACACACACACACACACACACACACAGGTTTTTATTTGCCTTTGATTGTTCTTCCCTCCGCCCTGACTATCCTAACATGCGGTATCTCCTATATCCATTTCCAAGTGGTCAGTTTTACCCGGCTTTTTAGAACAAAGAAATACGTCTATGGTGTTTGTAAACTGTGTGTGGCATCACAGTCTTCCAGTCCGGTCTTCGCTAAGGAGCAGGTGTGCTCTGGAAGGGATGTTTCTGTTACTCCCGCGTTCTTACCTCTTCCCTGTCGGGGCCAGCGCGCCCACTCACACACTGAGCTCCGCACAAAGTTTAGACTAACCTGTTCCATCAGAAATCGTTTTCTCAAACCCTCAGCCAGGAGAAAGCAAGCCCCTCCCCCCCATTTCTTCCCTTCCTCCTCTGCCCCCTCCCCTCTCTCCTCCTGCTTCACAAAACTTTGATCAGACTCATGTCTTTTCTCTTGACTGCTCCTCATGAACTACTCTCCATGAGTCGATGTTTTCTCCTGTCATGTTTTGAACGGTTGTATTACATTCCACCCCCACGAGTGCATCCCATTTATTTTACTCTTCCCTGTTCTTAAAACTGCCCTTCGATTTGCAAAACTGATGTTGTCGAATTTCTCTACATGAAGAGTGGAACTAGCGGTTGGACCTTTTCCCCACAGCGGCCACCACGGTTCACTTCCTGTGGTTTACCTCAGTGTCTGTTTCCACTTCCTGTCATCATGAACTACACACGAGCTTTGCATTAAAAGGCGTGCCATTTTTGATGGATGCATCATGAATTTCTACTTCTCCTGAAATTTCCTCTGCATCCCACAGACTTGCTGTCCAGCTGGGTGGACCTCCTCAGGTCAGCAGTTTGGTCAGCGGTCGCACAGACATTATACACTGGTCTATGGATGTTCTTTCCGCCTCTACTCTTACCGTTCAATTATCAAAATTTACGGAGTAGTCATTGCATGACCAATCCCGTGCGAGGCATGACTCAGAAGATGCAGGATGGAGGTCTCTGATACTGCGGATAAAAATGGTAATAAAATAAAGCAGTGGATAACATTATATAACATATGTATCAGAAACTATCCTATGCATTTAGCACATATTTTTTATTTACTTCTCACAGGAATTTGCAAGCCTGTAGTGTGTATCGTCATTGTCATTTTGCATGAAGAAGACTACGGCACAAATAAGTTTACATCATTTTCCCTGAAGTCACATGAACCTGGAAGAGAAGGACCCCGGGACTTGATTCCAGGCGGTTTCATTCTGGGTCTAGAATCCATCTTTATAACATGACTGGAGGAGACAAGCAGATATTCAAGAGAAAAAAGCTGAAAAATAAGAGTTCCATATCCAATACTAAGTTACTGGGTAAAAATAATCTGTTTAACAAGGTATGAATTGGGCGGCATGGAACAGGACCTAGAAATTGAGGTCTCCTCAAAGGAAGTTAGGGAATTGCCCATGGAGAGTACGTAGATGGGCAAAGAAAGATTAAGGTGTCCCTCACAGAGGAAGTCAAGGCAGGACAAATACACGCTGTCTCACACCAATGTCAGTTTTATATCTTCATTTCGCCAATGAGCAGAGGGTGGTGTTGGTACTATCAATCTGGCAGTAAGAACAATGGAAACAAAATTGTGATGTTTGTATGTTTCTATAGATGCAGCTTCTACAACAAATCCCAACTCATGAGAGGGCCGCTAGAGGAGGGCAGTGTGTAGGCTCCCAAGAATAGTTCGTAACGTGCTCCAGAGCCCAAGACGGTCACACAACCTCATGGCATATCATGTGGTGATGGGCCAGGGCACTATGAAATAAAAGCTGAAGCAACGATGTATAAATCGACTTCTTTCTTGGGCAGAGAAATGTCTCATCACCTCCAGCTAAGTAATACTGACCTTACTCTTGTGAGTCTATGTGACTTTCTCCAGGCCCCCCGTAGCACTGTAGCTCTGAGCAGACACTGATTTCTTCGATGGGGACTCTGATGTTTCCTCGATCCGTCTTATGCCATCCCACAAAAGAAGCATCTTTCCCTCCATGCTATGACTTTAAGGCACTTTGCAAGGGTAAGTTTTCACTGAAATTTCCTTTGGTGAAGATTTGCCAGTCACGGTGAAAAGTTACGTGATAAGTATTTCCAGGATGCTTGCTTTCACTTGAACAATGTGCTAATTGGAAAACTTGGACCGACTTAGGATTCCACTTAAAAAAAAAATCATCCCAGTCCATTATTTAGCATGTTGGTGATTTATCACCAATTCTAATCGATTCTAATCATTTCAAAAGACATGAACAACAACAACATCATCTCCTGTGTGTCCTGTATCCAACTGTGTGGCCTTTGGGTCACTCGTGCAATCGTATCTGCTGGCATAATTAATTTCTCATGAAATGTTAGAGCTGAAATCCATTTTCGAGAGAAAAAATGGAAAATCTTATATAAAGAGGAATCTTTACTTTAGCAATTTTGAGTAACTATGACAAAACTCCCAACTATGTTTCGAAGGCCTTGCTTTTAAGGCGAGGTCAGATTTGCACTTTCTAACAGAGAAAGTGGAGAGAACTCATGCTTTATGACCTTCCCAGATTAAATAACATATTCAAATCTAGCATGAGGTAGGACATCCAGATCACAGGGGAAACACAGTCCTATGTCTTTCATTCTAAATAAAAGTCTTTGTGGTGCCTGGGTGGCTCAGTTGGTTAAGCGTCCGACTTTGACTCAGGTCATGATCTCATATTTTGTGAGTTCAAGCCTCGCGTCGGGCTCTGCACTGACAGCTCAGAGCCTGGAGCCTGCTTCAGACTCTGTGTCTCCCTCTCTCTCTGCCCCTCTCTGGCTCACATTCTGTCTATCACTCTCAAAACTAAATATACATTAAAAAAATTAGATAGAAGCTCTTTAATAAATCCAGAGCACAGGTTACCTGGTGTATAATGATCCTCACCCGATATTACATAAGGTCCTACTTTTGAAACTTTCTGAGACTTCTAAGATTGAATTTTGTTTCGATTTTGGTCAGACAGCTCAGGAGTCAGTAGAATAACTTCTGTCGTTCGTAATTTATTAATTTTCCTCATGTTTTATCAGCTGTTTTATTTCATTAATGCTTTCATGATGGTCATCTTAACCTCTCTTGTGGCCACGGGTTTGTTCTAAATGCTAATGTTATGTATTTCCATCAGCTCGGGTAAGCGAGAGGCCATCTCTCCTCTCCCACAGGAGGGAGGATGTCTCTCCCTCAGAGACTGAAGTAGTTAATTCCACATAGGTGTCCAATCCGAATGGCCTTTCCCTTTGTCCTGTAGTGCTTACATTGACTAGCTCTTAGTCAACGGACTTCATTATAAGAGTTACGTATAAACCATTGCTTTGACTATTGTTCTGAATGGAATTCTCGTTTCGCTTCTCTCCAACACGATAAAGCTGCTGATTCAGGTGCTGCTGTATGAATCCGACTCTGGAGATGATCCAAGCTGGAAGAGAAGAGGGAAAAATAGCATCATGTCTGTTCCTTTTAATCTTTGGTCTTCGTAAAATCACAGAGCTGGGTGGACAGACTCATAGTAGTTTAAAAGTAGAAAATCCACAAGTTCTGTAAATACAATAATGATAATGTTTTAAATGTTTGGTGACACAAATGACAATTAATAGACGGAATTCTAGAGTCCTGATAATTTAGCAATCTGTGACTGCCCCTCTGCCAACATGGGTGGATTTCCAGAGACGTGCACGGGAACACTTCTCTCACCCGCAGGGATGCTTCTTCCAGGCACCATGCATTCCTGAAGCTGGACCACAGGATGGCTGCGTGGACACGCCCACAGGATGGCTGGGTGGACACGCCCACCAAATGGCTGCTTGGACAGGATTACAGGATGGCTGCGTGGACACGCCCACGAATTGCTTATTGGGCACGACCACAGAACGGTTGGGTGGACACGACCACAGTATGGCTGCGTGAACACTGCGACCTCTAGACCTCCTGCAGGAAAACACACTACATCTCGTTTTCCTTTCCTCGCTGCCCTCTCTCTTTATCCCCGAGTAGAATTCCACTCCATTACGCCTTGCTTACAGTGACCCTTCATTCTGTGGGAAGAAATCTATTATTTCTCTCCATCATTAAAGATATATTCAGGGAATATGGTTTCCTCTCAGCCATATTAATATTATAGAGATCTCAACAATAAATGTCAGAGGCAATTAAAATATTTCATCCTAAAGGAATATAAAAATGTATGAAAAATCATAATTTTTAATTTTTTTAATATTTACTTATTTTTGAGACACAGAGAAAGAGAGAGAGACAGAGCATGAGCAGCGGAGGGGCAGAGAGAGAGGGAGACAGAATCTGAAGAAGGCTCCGGGCTCTGAGCTATCAGCACAGATCCAGACACGGGGCTCGAACCCACGGACCTGAGATCATGCCCTGAGCCGAAGTCAGACGCTCAACTGACTGAGCCCCCCAGGTGCCCCATGAGTTTTGTTTTTTTGTCTTGCTAATAACCGCACAAGAATTTAAGAGAACACATGAGGAGAATACAAACGTGTTCCTCAGGTATTAACAACCAGCCAAAATATGTTTTTTTAAGCAGGTCGGTGGCGAGGACACCGGACGCCAGCCACGGTGTTTCATTGGGCGTCACAGCGTTGGGACCTGAAAGCTACGGATTTAGCCACTTCTGCTGAAAGCAAGTCATCAGGCCGTGGGGCCAGAAGGCAAGAATCTCACAACACCCTGCCCCCTTTTCTTGAGACCGACACCAAGGAAATGTGAGTCCAAGGCTTGTGATGCTTGTCCCTAGTCCTGAGGAGGACAAGGAAAGGGGAGGAGAGGCCGCGGCCGCCAGCAGACCCCACGGTTTGTGAGCAGAGGGTGACGCGGGTCGCCCAGCATCTCGGGGACCTGGTCTCCGCTTTGCGTTACCCGACTGTCAGTTTACCTGCATTTGCCTCATCCTTACAGGAGCGAGAAAACACTTTTCTCAAAAGGCTCTTCTCTTCTTCATCATTTTTTGGTTTTTTGTGTGTTTTGAGTTGGTGGGGATGACTTGATTACATTGCACGGACCTAATCCCAGTGGGTCTCACGGTGCCCCCCATGCATGGCCCCCCAGAGCCTCAGAATGTGACCTTATTTGGAAGTAGGGTCTCTGCGGATGCCGTCATGAAAAAGAGAGAGAGTTCGTGCTGCCTTAGGTCGGGCTCGAAACTCACTGAAAATGCGCTTATGAAATACAGAGAAAAGACACACAGAGAAGGACGTGAAGACCGAGGCAGAGCCTGGAGTGACAGACCACAAACCCCGGGGGCCACCAGAAGCTCCGAGAGGCAAAGAAGGAACCAGGCCTCTCCAGAGACTCTGGGGAGAGAGATGCCCTGCTAACACCTCGGTGTCCAACTTCCAGCCCCTACAACTGGGAGGAAATAAATTTTTGTTTTAAGCCAAGTTCGCGGTGTTTCATTAGCATCAGCCCTCAGAAACTACTGCCACAGGAGCACCTAGGGGGGCTCAGTCTATAAGCGTCCGACTCTGATTTTGGCTCAGGTCATGATCTCACAGTTCATGAGTTTGAGCCCCACATTAGGGTCTGTGCTGACAGCTCGGAGCCGGGAGCCTGCTTCAGATTCTGTGTCTCCCTCTCTCTCTCTGCACCTCTCTCTCTCTCTCTCAACACAAATAAGCTTTATTTTAAGAAAAGTAAAAAGAAACTATTACAACAGGTCTACCACATGGCCATTGTTTAATTAACTAAATGGATCTCATTAGATTTTTTCACATAGGTTTTGTCCAGACAGACAAAAATGAGCAGAAGGCTGATGCAGGACTTTCTCTCACTTGAACATTTAAAACCTTCACTAAGGCAGCAGCATTCCTAAGAAATGACCTGTTAACTAATTGGCTGTACTTCTCTTGAAGGTTTTCACCATCTCTTATTACCTTTGGCGCTGGTCTCCTAGTGAGCTCACCACAGAAGACTAGGTTAGACTGACTCTATTTGTGAAAATAAAAGAAAGAAAAAAAAAGAAAGAAGGAAAGAAAGAAAGAAGGAGAGAGGAAAAAAGAAAGAGAGAGAGAGGAAGAAAGGAAGGAAGGAAGGAAGGAAGGATGGACAAATGAAAGAAAGAAAGGAAAAGGAAGCAAGGAAGAAGGGAGGGAGGGAGAAAGGAAGGAAGGAAGAGGAAAGATAGAAGGAAGGGAGGGAGGGAGGAGAGAGAAGACATTACTGACTCTATCACGGAAAGACAGTTTGGGTCTCCGAGTTCGGTGAACATTTTTCTTGCTAAACACCTAAAAGAATTTCGGAAAACCATGTATCATAGCACACAATGTTACGATGAAATTAAAAGGTCTTGTTGCAAGTTGAGATCATTGTAATGAGTGTAATTTCCATGTCAGCAAATACTGGAGTTTTAGAAATAAGAGTCAATTCAAACTTAGATACTTGTTTTTAAATTTTACCTAATGAAATCTAAACACCCTGATGATTTTACAGTTCAGACCGTGCTCTGAGAAGCAGACCCAAACTCAGTTTTGGGTTGGCTGTTTTATACATCATTGTTCTTCCTCCTTGAATACACATTCCACTTTGTCTCTCCCACAGAATTCTATACTAGCATACATGTTTTTATGCCTGAAAATGTTTTCTTGATCACCATGCTATTTCACTATAATAAAAATATGAACAAAAATTTCTGTGATCATAAGCCTTCAGGGGTTAAATTTTCTTCTGGACTGATTTTTTTTTCACTACATTGATTCATTGCTAGAGAATTAAGCAGCATAAATACGTGGACACAGATTATTTGTTATCGAACTGTATAAATATAAATGCAGTGTAAATATCAGAATCAAACAGCACAAATACTCGTGTACGGGGACCTCTAGACCTGGGGGGTCCATGACCCTTCAGAGATGTCTCTGCTAGAGAGGAAGACTCGTTTCTTGGGCCTCAGCTCTGGAGACGGACCCAGCTGTGATCAGTCAACACCCAGACCCCTAACAGTCATGTGAATGAGCCCTCTGCCCTGGGGGGCACAGCATCACCACATACAGCAGTCTCTTAATTAATGCATGAAAACATTTAGAACAGTGTTCATGATGCCACAAGTGAGAAACTCTTACATCATTCCATCATTATATCAGCCAATCATATCACGGAGCCTGGGTGGCTCGGTCTGTTAAGCATCAGACTCTTGATTTCCACTCAGGTCATGATGTCATAGTCCGTGGGTTCAAGCCCCACATAGGGATCTGCACTGACAGCTCAGAGCCTGGAGCCTGCTTCGGATTCTCTCTCCTTCTCTATCTGCCGCTTCCCCACTTGCTCTCTGTATCTGCCTCAAAATAAATAAAAATAAACAAACAAACAAAAAAAAGAACAGCTAAAAAATAAGCTAATCAGATCATTAGTGTGTTCTGATAACATATCATTCACATTTCTAGACTAAATAGTTTATTCAATTACCAAGAACGTAGACTTCTAGCATCAGTAAGTTCTAAAGATTAAAATATTGGGCATTAAGGGGAAAACGAGCCTAAACAACTGCCCCATGTCTTTGACGAGCCAAGACATTTTTCTGCTCTCAAAAAAATAAGAATCCATTTCCTAGGTTTGACTACCTATAAATTATTTGTGAAACTGTATATTTTCCACATGGAACTTTTTTGAGGAGGGGGTAAAGGCAAGGCCACTCATCTCCCCAAGAGAAGACATCTTCATGTCTCTTATTAAATGGTCCCTTCCCTCCATGCCCTACACTCCCCCACGTCCCTCTGCTCCCTGCCAAAAACACAGATCCTGTGACTTTTCATTTCCTTTAAGCCAAAGCCTATAAGAAAATTAAAGCCTTTCCAAATACTACTTAGCCATTCCTAATATTTATGTAAAAGAACATGAAAATGTCAAAAGTACTCAGATGAGCCTGTATAAGTTGTTAAGGGAAGTATTTCATATTAAAATTATTTTCCTTGAATTGCATAGAGTCCTTCTTCAAAAATGAGTTCAAGATGTTGAAATCCACCATTGTTTGTTAAATGTGTTTGCATAAATCTGCCTTTTACTGACAGTGAGTTACTCTGAGAAAATAAATATAAGACTTGAATTATTGAACTGTGGCTTGTATTCAATAAATAACATACCTTATTGTCAACATAGCCATATTTTTGAACCACTGGCTTATTTATACAAGTTGCTAGGTACAAAGTGGTATCTGAACTGAGAGGCATTTTAGTTAGTGCCTAAGCATGGATCTTTAGTATGTTAAAACAATAACAGGGTTCCCTGGGTGGCTCTGTCGGTTAGGCATCCAACTCTAGATTTTGGTTCAGGTCATGATCCAGGGTTGTGGGATCAAGCCCCACATTAGGCTCTGCACTGGGCATAGAGCCTGCTTTGGATTCTCTCTCTTCCTCTCCCCCGCTCACTCTCTCTCAAAAAAAAAAAAAAATCTATGTCAGAATAATATTTACAAAAAATCTCCTTTCTTAGAAGGGGAAGATATGAATACTCATGGAGATAGCTCATTTTCTGAGAAATATTTAAGCATGAATAAAGTAGACCTACAATTTACTTTTGAATTCTACAGATTGGCTTAGCACTTTTTATTTTTAGCAGGAATTGCAAGACTCCACCAAACTTGACATTTCTGACTTTCAATATGCAGAATATAAAGAAATTTAGAGTATGACCTATTTTCAAAGCATTTGAGAATCTAATGTAGTATTTCTGTATTAAGATTTCTGTATTTCAAAGTTAATCTACTTCCTACATTTTATTATATGCAAATATATTGAAAGTTCATTTTCGTATGTTGTCCTTCTCAAAAAAAATTTAAATAAAAACGGCTCCATATTCTCCTCTACCAAAATCGTTCTGAGTCCTGAAAAATGATTACAAAATACAATCTCATTCAGTCGCTCACGAATGTTCACACTTTAGCATACTGGATCAGATTTCCCTGCATATTTCATGGAATTGGCATTCATTGATATTTCCCAAAGCCTCACTTGGTAGGTTTTTAAGATGCCATTCACTCCGGGTTCCAAGTCTTTGACCAGACAGCCAAGCTGGAAAAAGACAACCCTGGTTTGTCTACGTCTCTTTCCTGAAGGACTTCCTAACTACGTACGGGAATGTCCCTTTGAAGTGGGTGGATTGCTGTTGCGATTACCCATCACATTTCACCCTCTCCCCTCGCGCACAACACAGGACAGAAATGGTGTGCGCACCTGCTGTGTTGGTGTTGGGCTTAGTCACGCAGACTGTTTAGCAAGGAGTGGAACACAGACCATCTTGAGCTCGCATGCATGTCTGGCTGGCCACCTTGCATTCACATAAACTGCCATGAAAAAATGACGTTTCAAGTAGTCAGTGGCCTCAGAGGATGAGGAAACACACGCCTGGAACCCAGTGGCACCCGCGCCTCCCGTCCCAACTCTGACAGTCAGCTTAGCCCGGTGAGTGGCGTCCGACCTGCAGTCACGAGGAAGGGAGAGATGTCTTTGTTTGATCCCACTGTGAATCTGTCTCACAGAAATATGGCAGCAGAAGACTGTCAGTTGCCCTGGGTGACAGGTGACAATGCCCACAGTGGCCTGGTCTGGACAGAAGACCACAGGGGTGGATGAAAGGCCTGATGGTGGAGAGCAGGGCTCAGCAGCTCCCAGGAGAGCAGGCTGGCTGCACCTGCTCCTGAAGACAAGTGTGCGTGTTAGAATCTCATACACGGCTCTATTGCAGCAAAAGGGGATGTACGGAACACGTCATGTGTTGTCACCATCTGTGGGGATTTCTCTGGTTACCTAAAGTAGCAAGAATTCATCAAATATGAAGCAAAGTGAATTTCAAATGTTTAACATGTATTTGATGGTAGCCAGTAGGGAAGGGTTACATTTGTTAAGAATCATTCCAGGGTGTTCCAGGCCATCGGTCCATGTTGTATGACTATTTTAGCATATTCTCCCTAATTCTTCCTAAAAGCACTGAAAGTCAGAGATTACTCTCTTGCTCTCAGGAACCAGAGAGCTATAGAAGCTGAATGTGAAGGGAGAGAAAAGAGAGATGAAGGGGGGAGAGAGAGAGAGAGAGAGAGATAAGGTGGATGAATGTATGAATGGATGGATGGATAGATAGATAGATAGATGATATAGATAGATAGGTAAGGTGGATGGATGGATGAATGCATGAATAGATAGATAGATAGATAGATAGACAGACAGAGATAATTTTTCCCTCTAACTACCATAAACACCATAACTAACCAAAAGAATCTAACTGTTGCTGGCAGCTACTCCCTTCAGGTCAGTCTGTAACCACAAAGCTGGATTTCGGTCACTTATTCAGAGGTGTGTGCTGCCTCTCACTCCCGATTTCGATGTCAGTTCACAAGACAATAGGTACAATGCAGGCACCTCATGCAGGTGTAAACAACATAAAAGCAGAGTGAAGAGGATCTCCCTCCCTGTGAGGGAGGAAGTCTTATTTTCATCTTCCAAGCAAAGAAAGCGAAGTTGTGTCAGGAACCTTCCCCCGAGGAACAATCTACAGAAACACCAGTGTCAGGACCCCGACCACTGCCCAGATGCAGGCAGAGGGGGTCCCCACCCCGTCTCTGATCACGAGATCAGGGTGACCCAAAGAAAACCCCTTTTGGGACCATGTATGCATCTGGGACTCTGGGATAGAAGCCAAGGGGAAGGGTTACATCTTCCCTGGTGATGTCATTGGAACTGGAGTCGTGAAGGTCACACCCTAGAAGGAAGCCATATTGGCCATTCTCAAGGGCACGTTATTTATAAGACAAATATGTTTAAGTTGGAAGAACCCTACGCTCTTCAGCTCTTCTACTCGTTTTTTTTTGAGAGGGTCTCACAGACTTTTAAATATAAGAGGCAGTTATGTGGTAAGAGTCATTTTCCTGGGCAGGTGTATATATTTTCTGCCCACTGAAATCAGGACAGTAAAGCTTGCTGCCTGTGGCTGGAAGGGAGTGACCCGATGGGATGAGAAGAGGCCGTGTGTATTTGGCAGAGTGGATAAACGGTTAGTGGTTGAATGATTTTTTTGAAAACGATTTGCAAAACTGCTGCAGGGGACGGATAAGTAAATGTTGATTGATTCGTTGAAGGATGCTGGCTCCCAGCTGAAGGAAATGACTGGAAACTTGCACTCTGGAGCTCTATTTCTTGTTCCACACCTAATTTGCTGCTCCTGAGGCAAGCTCTCTCGATTCAACATGCCTCGGATGCCTCCTCATACGGATTTCACATCATTTGTTAGTGAGGCTAACCCCGGCTGAAGCACAACTTATGTCAGAACAAGGTGATATTGGCAAGTGGGTGGGAAAAAATTTGATAAAGAGGTCAAGTGAACAAAGGTAGTAAAGCTGGATGTGCGGAGCCCGAAATGCCCTGAGTTGCAGATTTACAGCCGTTATTGGTCCCTGACACCCGCAGCGACGTTGGCTGGCATAAAAGTCTGAGTGTCTGTGGGAAGACCTTCCTCCAGGATCAAGGTCGCACTCACCCTGTTGATCCATGAATAAACATTTTCATGGGGCAGGAGTCGACTTCTGTTTTATGAAGACAAAGGTCAAACTTCAGTGCTGGTCAGCAGAATCACATCGCTTCTCACTAACGCACTGAATTCCTATCTGTGGTCTGATTCCGATTTTAGAGATTTTAACTCCCATTGGATTCACTTTCTCGAGAGTTCATAAATCACCCACGGAAGACATCACTTTCATCACAAGAAGGAATGTGAATTAACATTCTAATTCTCGTCTGGGTGAGAGGATACGATAAACTCACCCCCTGAAATGAGGATCGCCATGAAAAACTCGTATTTAAAAATCGATTTTGGGAATATTAGTCTTAAAGGGGAAGGACTCGCGGATAGCGGCTGCGGCCTGGGTGAGCCTTGACGGCCTCACGCTGAGGGCAATGCTCCAGACACAGCACGACAAATCCTGCGTGTGTCCATTGTAGGAGGGACCTAGAATAGTCAAATCCATGCAGTCCAGGAGCAGAACAATGGTTAGCAGGGGCTGGGGAGAGGGGGGGACGGGGAGTTCGCGTTTAATGGGGACAGAGTTTGGGATCAAGCCGATGACAAACATCCTGAAGCCAGTGGTGACGGTTGCACAGCTGTGTGAGTGTACTTAACGCTAAGGTTATTTTTAATGTTTATTTACTACTTATTTGAGAGAAAGAGAGAGACAGCGTGTGAGCAGGAGAAGGGCAGAGAGAAAGAGGGAGGGAGACACAGAATCTGAAGCAGGATCCAGGCTCTGAGCTGTCGGCACAGTCCGATGCGGAACTCGGACTCACAACAGTAAGATCGTGACCTGAGCCAAAGTCGGATGCTTAATTGACTGAGCCACCCAGACGCCCCCAAAAATGCTAACTTGTATACTGTGTATCATTTACCAGAGTAATAAAAAAGAAAAGAGAGAAAAATATATATATATACCAAAGTAACTCCATATGTAAAACAAAGATACTACAAAAATATAAAGAAAAAGTGCATGACAGGGGGAAGTCAGAAACAAGCTTACAAATATTTTTAGGTATGCTTCCCAACTTCTTAATAAGTCTTGCTGCCAAGGACAATGTGAAACAAAGTTTTACATTAGGGTCACTTAACTACACCTCTGCGTGACCTTCAGGCTTCTTGTGTCCCTTCCTAAGGTGGGAATGAAGAGCAGAGAAGACAGAACGGAAAACGTGAGAGCCTGCTGCTGCCTCTCGTGTGTGCCCACTATAAGGGGTGTGCTGTGTTTAAGGGAGCAAGAACGAAGGGCGTCTGGGGGGCTCAGTCAGTTAAGTGTCCAACTTCGACTCAGGTCATGATTTCACAGTTCATGGGTTCAAGCCCTGCATCAGGCTCTGTAATGACAGCTCAGAGCCTGGAGCCTGCTTCGGACTCTGTGTGTCCCTCTCTCTCTGCCCCTCCCCCACTCATTCTCTCTGTCTTTCTGTCTCTCTCTCTCTCTCTTTAATATTAATAAACATTTAAAAAATTAAAGTAGCAAGAATGTATAAGATTGTTGAATGGCTATGCTATACCCCTAAAACTAATACAACACCGCATGTTAATTATACTGGAAATAAAAATAAATTAAGAAGGTAGCAAGAATTCATCCAGTGTAAAACAAAGTCAGTTTCACGTGTTCAGTATAATTTGACTGTAACGAGCCGTGAAGGGTTACATATGTTCAGGATGGTTCCTGGGGGGGGGGGGGGGGGGGGTGGCCCCCGCCTACGCTGTGTCTTCTTTATCAGGTTCTCCCTGGTCGTTCATAAGGACACGAAAGTCAGGGATGACAGACACGTTCTTGTTCCCAGGAACCAGGGAGCTCTAGAAGCTGAACATACATGAGTTTCCAAGGGTAGTAATTCCTTAATGTCACAGACTTTACAAGGCGCCTTATAAGAACACATTTTCCTAATAATGGACAGTGGGAGTCATTAATGAAGAGAAAAGAAGGAAAAGGATGGCTTTGAGTCCTTAGGGCAGGGAAGAAGCAAACACAATACGAGAGGTTCCGGACAGAGGAGAGGAAAACAGAAAAGCAATTTAAAGAACAGAGGCCAAAGCGCGCCTGGGGGGCTCAGTCGGTGAGCGTCCGACTTCAGCTCAGGTCACGGTGTGGGTTCAAGCCCCGCGCTGGGTTCTGTGCTGACAGCTGTGCTGACATTCCCACCTTAGGATGGGACCCAAGAAGCTTGAGGTCACGCAAATCCTGTCTTCGGATTCTGTGTCTCCCTCCCTCTCTGACTCTCCCCTGCTCGTGCTGTCTCTCAAAAAAAATTTTTTTAATTAAAAAAAAAAACATTAAAAAAACTTTACAGAACAGAGGCCAAGGTGCCCAGGCCAGGAGATGCTCAGGAACAGGAGCGGAGGCGGGCACGGGGGATCTAAGCGCCCCCGCAGCGCAGGGCGGCCGCACTGCCCGGCAGACTTCCGTGGGGGATGCCTTAGGACAGGGCGGTAGCCGCGGTGGGGAGCACGCAGGGCACAGACCAGGCCAGGACTTTGCCCTGTTGGAGTCATGAACTACACTACCCGCAAACCGCATCAGAAGAAGGCGCAACAACACGTCCGTCCATGGCTGGCGTATTTAGGCTAAAAGATCGGTCCATGGTCACTTACTTCTCAGCTCATCAGTTAGAGGCTCCCTTACACACAGCGAAGGTCAGGGCTTTCCTGCTGCAAACTCATCCATGGGCATCCTCACTCGGGGCCAAGTGACAGAACTCAGCACACACAGTGCTCACGCTGCCTGCTGCCCCGAGAGCAGTGAAGTCCTTTGTCTCTGACATGGGTGTCTCGTGTCTTCTGGAAGCTTCCGAGAAATGGTGGCAGCCAATGTGTTGGTTGCAAGTTGGACCAAACCTCCAATAGCGAGCTACCCTGTATCTGCGTCCTCAGGGCCAGCCACGTGGCTGGATAGAAGACAAACTTAAATGAGCCACGGGCTTTGAACTCCTTCATCAAAATGTGAAATGATAATCTGCACTTAGGTTCCGTGTGTATGAGAACCTCTTCATTTAATTTTTTTTTTAATTTTTTTATGTTTATTTTATTTGAGAGAGAGACAGACAGACAGAGAGTGAGAATGGGAGGGGCAGAGAGAGAGGGAGATACAGAATGTGAATCAGGCTCCAGGCTCTGAGCTGTCAGCACAGAGCCTGATGCAGGGCTCGAACCCACGAACTGTGAGATCATGACCTGAGTCGAAGCCAGACGCTTAAGCCACTGAGCCACCCAGGCGCCCCATGAGAACCTCTTCATTTTAAAAATCAGTATCGTCACATTCTAAGTGAAAAATCACTCTAATCACCCAAAAGGCACGTTGGGGAGTATTCAAAATATGAGAGTAATATTCACCTCATAATTTTGCTTTACTGTGATGTGTGAATTACACCAATAGTCATATGGATATTAATAATCCATGAATGGGAGAGGAGAGAAAATACATACGTTCCGAATGGAGGAGGCTGACGGCGGGGCAGGAGCAGCCCATTAACTTCAGCCACCGCAGAGGTTTTCCTTCCTTTCCATAACCCCGAACGCACTCACTCTGCCATTAATGTCATTACTTTGATTCTAGAGGGCTATTCATCTTATAAATCAGTTAGTCTGAGTAACGGTTAATTTCCACAGTTAGTATTTGATTTTGTTCAGGTGACTCAGAAGTTCATCGGCCCCTCTCTCTCTCACCTGCCTGCCCTACACCCTTTCTTCTTACTCATTGTTGACTCCGTGGCTTTCCGGGGACCTGCCAAGCACAGTATTTGGTTAGCGGGCTTCGTTAGCCGAGTTTCGCACGGAGCGGGAACGTCCTATTTAGACTTGAAATGTGTAACCTGTTCTCAGAGGCTTCTTGCTGCCCAGCTGCGTTAGGGAGGGAGGCCACGCTCACTGCGGGGCCACAGAAAGCAGCGAGTGTCTTGGAGCCTCACTGTACCCAACGCGCCCAAATAAACACACTGTCCAAGTGAAGCCAGGGAGCTGGCTATGCACACACCGCTCCAGAGCCCTGAGGTCCCCAGCCGTTACCCTCCCTTCAAGCCTCTCCTTGGTCCAGTTGGTCCAGCTAACCACCGGCATGTCCTTATCCTGGGAGACTGGATGGAAAAGGATGCAGCCACACCATCTAAGACACAGAACTCTGACCCACAACCTTGGCAACAGGTGGCCCAAAGGGCCAGGGCCTGACCAGACTCCCAGCTGCCCCCCGTTTTGCTCCCTGGCCTCCCTCCTAACTCAGAACCAAACAGAGGAAGTCAGATATGCTCCCCTGACCAACCACATGGGCGCCCCGCTTCGACTCAGCACCCCCAGCTCGCTGGTGCCCACAGCCTCCGCCAGGTGCCCCCGGAGCCCTCCTGTGTGTCCACGACAAAGGTTTGGACGCCCCGCTGCCTCAGGTCCTTCCCCAAAGCGAGTGATGACAGTGGCCAGCTCCCTGCTCTCGCAAGCTCAGAGTGGAGAGCACTGGCTTGTCCCCACTTGGGCGCCCTTCACCTATTTCTATGCGAAGTAATAGGAAGTGTCTGTGAATTACTAGTGTCTCCACCATAGAATCCTTCAACAACCGAATTGCAAAATTAACCAAAGGTTTTTTTTCCAGTTCGTTCGTATGTCTGTTTAGCCACAAAAACGCACAAAGATAGTGAAAATTACACGGGACCAACAACGGTAAACCGTTACAGGGACGCACCTGCTGCCCTCCCACCCCCGTCCAAAGCCCAGGCCCTCCCCGGGTGTGCGCGCCCTCACGCACCCGGAAACGGGCTTCTGCGGGAGGCGGAAGCCAGGCGCCCCCCTCGGATCTGACTCTGCTGTTCTCCCGACGTCTGTTCCCTCGGCTTTGCACTCATGACAATCAGCACGCTGCACGCTGCCAGGGCCACAACTTCTATCCACAGCAAGACACAAAATGCAGGAAATTTAAAAAAAGAGAGAGAGAGAGAGAGAGACAGAGAGATTTTCTTAAGACCCATAGTCACACTGACCTGAATGGAGGAGAGCTCTTCCGAACCCCCATTTGCCGCCAGAGTCCGTAAGGGGCTAGATTGCAGGCAGCGGCTCAGACCTCACCAGGGGTGGGGGCCGGCATGTAATGTGTGCATTTGCCATGTGTTTTCGGTCTAAGAATCCAAAAGAAAAACATAACAGATGTTTTTTTGAAACATCTCAGATCCAGCGTACCTTGCCTGCGGCCTTGGGGACCGGGCCCACTGGCTGATTGGCCCTGGGTTCCCCCTGGGTCCTCTGTGCCCAGGTGGGGGCCATGGACAGAGGACACCTTTGGCCCCGGGAAAGAGCCACCATCTCATTCAGCTCGATTCCTTCTGTTTTAAACCTAAAGCCCAAGCTGGTTCACACAAGGCTTCACCAGTTTTTGTACGTCGGAATCCATAAATTTGAAAATTTGGCAACATTTTAGCAAGTATAAGATGTTACAAGAAAAAGAAGGTACTAATTAGCGTCATAATTAGTAAGCAATATTTTGTCATGGTTATTACTAGGTTTGAATTATTTCCTTGGTTCATCTAATGAAAGTCATCAGTAGATTTTCTACTTGTTTAAGTGTCTATTCCTTTTTTAAAAGAAAATAACCTCAGTTAAACATCCAAAGGAAAACCCGTGATAAGCAAAATGACTTCCATGTGGATAGAAAGATAAATGGTTAGACTTTTTAAGCAATATAGGAGGGGGCACCTGGGGGCTCAGTTGGTTAAGCGTCCGACTTCTGCTCAGGTCATGATTTCCCAGTTCGTGGGTTCGAACCCCACATGGGACTCTGTGCTGACAGCTCAGAGCCTGGAGCCTGCTTCAGATTCTGTGTGTGTGTGTGTGTGTGTGTCTCTGCTCCTCCCCCTCTCATGCTCTGTCTCTCTCTGTCTCACAAAATAACAACAACAACAAAAAACCAAATGGGTATTACAAATAAGATTTCTTTGACCAAATCTTCCCAGTTATTCAGACAGAAATCTCACACTGAAATCAGAAGCATTTCCTTCTTTATTTGGGATAAAGTGGTAAAATCACCAAATACTATACCTCAGAAGGTTCCAGAGAACCAGGCCATTTAC
This sequence comes from Helogale parvula, assembly GCA_004023845.1. NCBI lineage: Eukaryota > Metazoa > Chordata > Mammalia > Carnivora > Herpestidae > Helogale > Helogale parvula. The sequence goes on along the minus strand of PJEM01004543.1, from coordinate 1,129 downwards.
TTTCGTGAGTAAACCAAGACCCCGACATTCAGTTCTTTGCAAAGGTCCTTCTGCTCAAAGGTAGCATACGCCGAAAATTGGACGGCCATTTTGCTTCCTGGTAGTGGTAATAAAAAATAAGTTATGTGAGCCAGGGAGCGGACCCAGCGTTTTATATGCGTTTACTCATTTAAATCTTGCTTCTAACATACATATCCCAATGGATAGTCTTTGTCAAACTCAGACTTAGTTACATGTGTCATACTCTGGGCCTTTTGAGTTCCAGACACTTTCAAAAGCAAACCACATTTGAACTTAATACTTGAAGAATTCTGTAAAACAACTCATTTTTTTTCTAACTGGACATTCGACGGCAGTTTTGGTGAACTTGCATTCTCTAATTATAACACTCCAAACGGTATTTCGTTCTCTGACTACTCTCCCCACTTTTGATGGCTGCATGAAAGAATTACCTGTTGAGAAAAGGAAACAACTAGGAAACAATCTTGTAGAAAATCTTGGTTTCCCAGAAAAAGTTCTCTTTCCTCAGCTTCCTGGCGAAAGCCTCATAAGGTTATTTAAGGCATAAATCATTTAGGAGCCTTCAGACGGTTTCCAAGCCATTTGGCAAAATGAACACAAAAAAGGCATGTGATTTACAAAACAAATCTCCCGTCTTTGCAAAGCCCACGCCTTCCATACCCACTTTCTGTCCGTGTCCTGGTCAGGTGAGGCGATGGTTGGGGCACATCATGTTCTTTTTGAACACGAGCTCTCCCCACACTTTTTCTCTAGTGCAATTACACACTTCACGTCAGCCCCCTCTTTGGAAGGGGGGTGTACATTCCGTTAGCATTTTGTTACCACAACGGCGGTGAGGTTTCCTCAGTCATTCCTGTGAGCTTGGCATTTGTTGACTCCATCGGAAACATCTTCCTAGAACCAACCACGTGTGTGGAAAATCCCTTTCCTTCCATTGCAGAAACGGCCAGAGGCTGGGAAGGTGGCGTTTGGCAAAAGGGTTAGCCAGTTCCCAGCTGAGAGCAGAGGCTGTAAGAAAATGGTAGAGAAGGCGACAGGAGGTCCTGTTCTCGAGGACTCTGTCTCTCTGAGATGAATCCCCTTAGGGGGAATCGAAGAGCCTCTACAG